>VYZW01035608.1:32634-50245 GCA_013401315.1 Balaeniceps rex | reverse complement strand
CGCAGCCTTCTCTTCTCCAGGCTGAACAGCCCCAACTCTCTCATCCTGTCCTTGTAGGAGGGGTGCTCCAGCCCTCGGATCATTTTTGTGGCCCTCTTCTGGACTCGCTCCAACAGCTCCATGTCCTTCTTGTGCTGAGGGCTCCAGAGCTGGAGCCAAGGAGCGTTGTGAAATCATCCAGTTTGACCTGCTCTTTACCATGGGCTATTAACGTTGACTTGGATTTACCTGAAACGAGCCAGGTGACTTGAATTAAAGGACTTTAGTTCTCAGCAGCAGGGCCTGTTGGGCATATCAGGTAGAGAACAGAAGTGCCATCAAAACAATATCTTGCAAAGCTATGAAATTAATTAGGTGAGACATGCTCAGATGATTGCAGCAAGTGAACATTTGCTATGTTTACAGAAAGACAAAGTCAGCTGAAGTCCTGCCAGTCTGACTGAGAGGAGGAAATGCTTTTCTAATCCAAGTCTGATGGTAGTTTTTGGTTTTTTTTAAAATGGGTGAGTAAGACATAGCAATCAGGAATCTAAGAAAAATGATGTGCTGGAAGCCCAAGAGTATGAGTCCTTTCTGTCCAGCATGCTATCTTGAGTTGTGCCAATATTCAGTATTCTGGGAAAGGTTTAAAAACAAATCGTAAGTGTGCCAGGATAGCTCTGAACTTGGGTAAAGAATCCCTTCCCTGACCCATGCAGGTGACTCAAGTTGTGGGACATGAAGCTTAGTTATTCATTACTATAAAACCTGATGCCATTTGTCTTTTCAGCCTACTATAGAAATATCTTACCTGTTTACACTGTGCTCAAATACAGTTTATATTACCTATTAAAACTATTGGCACTACCCCAAGAATCATTTTCTTCATTGAGGTTGGTTGTAGTGTCTGTGTTTGAAACATGCAAAAGCTACCTCACTTTTATTCTGATAATGAGTCTATATTTTAGTAATTAGGATTAATCCTGGGATTTTGAATTCCTGATTATTTCACTCTGATCTCAAAGGTGATAATCACCAATGTGATAATCTGTACAAAAGCAAGGTACATGCTATCTATTTTAGACGTGCTGAACCCTTTGTATGCTAAGCTTATTTTATCCCTCCAGTTTCTAGGTAGAGAAGGAGACTCATCAAAGACTCCAAACGCATGCTGTTGTACAGAAGCCTTTCCTACAAGCACACAAGAATGGACTTAATAAGGGCTGTACTATGCAGTGCAATGGAGTTAAATCTGTGTAAATCCTTTTCCATTCCCCTGGGAACTTCTGAACATAAGTCACTATCAGACAAATCACACCACAGAATCTAACTTTTTATCAGATTTCAACTGTTAATGCTGTTTATGATATGATTTATTGACCTTAATAGTATAGTTTCTTAGTAGTCTTTCCTAATCTGTCTTTTGAGTCGTAGTAATTTATGTTCGAAGTTTAAAGGTAATGGCCATAAGTTAATTATCTTTTTGTGCAGAGAGCATACGTTTTCACTATTTCTCTGTGTTTGCATGCTCCCACAAAGGTTATTGCACATAAGTGTGTTCTTACATACTCAAAAATGTAGTCAGGTAGCAGCAGTCCAAGTTCCCAGGTCCTGGGAATCAGTGTTGTCAGCATGTCCCAATTCTGACCTGAAGAGACCATCCTGTGCTAGCAGATGGATGGGTCAGCCTCCTCTCCCTCCTCTGTCAACAAAGGCATCAATTGTGGTGGTGGTTTGGTCTCATTCCAAGTCTCCAAGTGCTGTAATCTTAATTCACTTAAACCACTAATCATGACATTCGTTTTGGCCTGGGCTGGTTTCAACTGGAAATGCAAAGATGCCTTTATTTTCTCAGTGATCTCAAGTGTATGTATAATACAGATATGGTGAGCAGACCAAATACTGCTACTGGATGCAGTTGCACAGGCTTTAGAAGTTGCAAGTTCACATAAAGCTTGCCATCCCAGCAGGCTGATGCTTGTAGCGTGTTGCTTTACGTGACAGAAGGGGAAGTTCACTGCAGAATCCTAACCTTTGCAGAAACAATTCTTTGATTAACATTCCCTGTAACATGTTCTGTCTTTGTGTATTGCTAACACATAGATCCAAACACAGGCACCCAGCAAAGCTGTGGGTTCAAGGAGTTCCTGCGTAGTCACAGTGTGTGTGCTCTGTACACCAATGCCAAAGAAATTCCTGAGACTCATCCACCATGGATGGTGCTGTCCCCACACAAACACTTCTCACTGTAAATGAGGCTCTTGTTTGATACTGTTTGGTTTGAGCTCGGCTTGGCAGAAGGAGGAGATAAGGGAGATTACCTAAATATAACAAATATGATTATATAACACTCTTTAGCAGAAAATCTGATGTGTCTTTCAGGTTAAGTGAAGTAAACTAAGGCAACAGCAACCTGTCCTGAGCTATGGAGTGAACTAGTGGGTGAATAGGGTAGAAGCCAGTGTTCCTAGCACCCACGCTGAGGTGGGAGAAGAGGCAAGGGAAGGAAAATACCAGTGCAGACACACCTTCAGCTGTGATAGTAATTTAAGTCACAAGATGGATTTTGAAATGTGTTTCTTACTTTCCCATTGAAATATTTAGGGTACATATCAGATGTAAGTCAGTAGTGAGTGTAGACTGGGATATACGTTCATATACACACACACATATGCATATTAAAAAAAATGACTATATATGCAAACTTGTGCCTGAGATGTTTTTCTGAATCTCAAATCTCCAGGAACTGGGAATTCCAAGTTCTGAATTTCCCTAAGCAATCTCTACCTGTCAGATCCCTTCCTCTCTTCTGAACAGTTGCTCATTTAACAATTGTGCTTGTTTTGGCTGGAAGCATAGAGGTGCTAGTCCTGTACATGGGCAGGTATGAACATTCGTTTTGTTCTTGGTACATCTCTGAGATAGGACTGCCAGCCATGACAAAAGAAGATTGAAGGGCAGTATTTGAGGAGGAGAGGTCCTTGTTAAAAAACATTCCTTTAAAAAAAAAAAAAGCCGACAACTAAACCATTGCTGGAGAAAAGAGGGAGGTAGGAATTTTAAGTTCCATAATAAAGGTAGTAGTGGAAGTTTTGCAGGAACAATTTATTGGCATGTCAGAAATGAATTAAGCCATTTCAGCATGGTATTTTCTCTGTTGCAGAATGAAGTTTTGGATTGGGATTTTTCTTCTGAAGAACCTGGGGAAAACATGGGGGGCAGTCTGGAGAGGATGGGGAGTTATTTCAGCAGATATAGAGAAACTGTTCAGACCCGTAAGACGATGTATTTCCATAAAGGCCGTTCTTTTCAGTCTGCTGATGAAAAGTCTTGTGCGTTTCCCACCAGTAGAAGCTGCTTAATTACATTTTGTGTATGCTCTTAGAGTACCTGTTTGGTGAGAACCTGACAAATGGTCTTCTGAAAGTAAATCAATTCTGTTTTCTTGGGCTTTCTTGAATATACATGATGTCCGGAGCCTGAAAAGCACAGCAGTGGCACAAGAGGAAGCAAACAGTGGGGCGCCAGTTAGGCTCTACGGTTCTCTGAAAGACTTTGTAGCCTCCTGTAAAGAAAAAGAAGAATGTGCCATTGGCGGTAGTGAGTAAATGGAACCTTCTTGTCTTCTTTGCTCTTGTCTCCTTATAAATAAACCATTGTTGTCCATCCTTGGCATTTGCAGTTCATTGTGATAAATTGGTCTTGATGTGTCTGACATTTCAACCAAGTTGTTTAATGGTGCTTTTCTGAAAAGGCAAATCTTGCTATAACTCGCATTGGTCCAGAATATATCCAGGGTAAGAGCACTCACCGTCATGTACAGTGCTAACCCTTTCCTTTCTGGGTGGATGAAGAGGAAAGTAGGAAGTGAACATTTTGGTCACGTAAGCCCAGAAGGCCTGGGGTTTGTGTAAGCATTGTGCAGAAACAGAAACATTAAGTCTGGACTGCAGTAGCTAAAAGCCTGTTTCATAGTGTGGACAATAACATTGAGTCCACTTGCACCGCTGCAGCGTCTCCGGGGGGGGGACTTGTTGAAATAATGCAGAAGTATTTTCATCAAAATTTTGCTTTGAGTTTTATATAAGATCTCCTGTCTGTTATCTGCCAGTGCTTACAAGTTTTTGGCTTCCATGCAATGATTGCTTGGGTGCAGAAACCACTGGAACGCAGAGATTTGATGAACTGTGACCAACAGCAGCTTCTGTTGCTGCATCCCTGCAAGTTCAAGCTTTGATTTACATTTTTTAAATGTCTGTAATTATGCTGTCAGCGAGATGATTAACACAGAGATTGCTTTCCATAAATAGGAGTCTTCTGTCCATACCTTTCCAAGCCTTTCAGCTTCCCAAAGCTATTAAGCATCTGCCTACAGCAGCCAAGCAAAAGTAATGCCCATACTTAAATTGTGACCAATAAATAACCTTTTTGCTGGTTAATGATCCCAGTGTGTTATGATACCATTTTATAATTATATTTCACCTTCTTCAAAATCAGGTGTGTGGAAAGTGTTCTCGCCTGTCTTGACCTACTTAGTTCTCAATGGAGATTTACTATGAGGATGAAAAAGCTGGTCCTACTTGGCATCAAAACAAATTTTCCTTTCCATCACCGTAGCAAGAAGAACTAGAAAAATTTTTTGGGATGTGGACCAATAACCTGATTAACAAATGTCTTCATGACTTTCTTTGGTTTCCCAGTTTTCCCAGTATGCCAATCCAATGCAAACCTTGTTCTTGAATGCACCGCACAAATGCAGACAGGAGACAAACTTTCAAAGTGCAAAAACATAGAAATCCATTTGGAGTAATAAATCTGGCGACGAAAGTTATTTTTATCTCGTGTATTCTAAGCATGTGTTTGCTTGTGGTAAAAAGTTGGTTTAGAGCGTGGGGTGGCCTAGAAGCAAACCTCATCACAGCGCCCATCCTTGAATTGAATGGGGGGCAGAAGAGGGGCTCAGTAGGGTGCAAGCGCTCTGTGTTGTGCGGCCATGTGCAGGGTAGGGGGAGCTGTGACCTCCTTGTCCCAGCAGCAAACTCCCATCTGCCTGGTCCTCCGAAGCAGCTCCTCAGCAGCCAGGGTTTGGTGGTGAAGACATTTGGGAGGGGGCATCTGGGTTTCGGTGGCCGTGGAGCTGTGCACCTCAGAGCTGAGAGGCCTTGGAGGCCTTGATGGAGGAATGCAAAGCCTAGGTAGCTGCTGGAGACCCCAGTCATGTCATCCCTCTGTACAGTATTTGTGGCAAAAAGCCCTGTTTTCACCAACGCTGCTTGGTGGGTCCCTCGGAAGACAAGGCAGCCCTGCTGTTGGGGTTGGGGTCCCTTCCCTGCAGCCAGGCGTTGTGCCTCTTTCTCAGGTCCCCAGGCCTCCTGTGCTGCCTCATACGCGTGGCCTATGGCCATCCCTGTACCTTTCCCAGAAATTGCTGTCTCCTCCTCTGAGTTGCCACCTTTCTCCTCAGAGGGGCCAATGGCAGTGAGGCGAGGCCTCCAGCACCTTCCCTCCCTGGCCCCTGCAGGCTCCTCCTGCCAGAGTGCAGTCTGTCATCCTTGTGTGGCTCTGTACAGAGGTTTTTTAAAAAAAAAAAAAAAAAAAACAGCTACAGTGGCTGGGCTGCATGCTTTCATTTTTCCATGCAATGTTCCGCAGATTCACACCTATGCACGAGAGGGCTGGGTAAGGCTGGTAGAAGCAGTATTTTTGTGCGCAAGCCCTCTATGCTGAGGGGCTGTGATGCTTCTAGGCCAAATGGACCATTTTAGTTCCATTTTTTCTTGTTTGAGGGGACTGCTGGTTGCCAATCAGCTGCCATAGAATTTGTTTTTCCTTCTGTATCCATGAATTACTTGGGCATGTTTAAGGATGGTGTGCCCCAGCGTACAGCTCTGGGGATGGTGCCTGGAGCAGCTCAGCCGCAGTGAGGCATGCCAGCTTCCTCAAGGGTGAGGGCAAGCACCTTGTTTTACACCATTTTGCACAGTTGGCAAGTGAGCTGGTTTTCAGACATGCTGTCTTACTTCTGTGGAAGGACGCGAGTGCTCAGCGCCACCGAGCGTCCCTGCAGCGTGGCATTATAAACCTGCAGCTTAGAGGGACCACGGCCGAGGGGAAACTGTAGGATGTGGGTCCTAGACTGTGGCAGGGTGCCAATCTGAGCTGGCAGATATGTTGATCCCCGTGGGGTGGTGGTGTGGAGCCTTTCCAATGTCAGGTGATTTTTATGATTAACTTGCTGGTAAAAGAATCAAAAAGCCTAAGTATGGATCCCTTTTTTCCCCTGCTTTGTAGGTCATGCAACTTTCCTAAGTGTTATTTAGGTATGCAGTGAGCAAATAGCAACAAAAATGCTGTCTTGCCTCAGGGTTATAAAACTTCATTACATCTGTTATTAACTGTCTGTCTGTGGCAGGACCTAATTTTTCTTGATATATTGGTTGCCCACAGCTTCTAGAAGCTGCTTCTTATAGCACTTCAAGGTGCTAAAACAGAGAAATCCTGGGATTAAATGGCACTGCTTTCTAAGTGGCTGATTGATGCTTTGGGGCTGTAAGATGCCCCTCTATGGCCTTCTTGTGCAGGTGGAAAGGGAGAGGTTTCATCCTCTTTTGCTCAGCACTTGGGAAGCTGATTGACTTTGCATAAATACCTTTACCAGGGCAGGGTAACGTGAAAGTTTTAATTCAGAATTTGGGTTCCTCCCTTTTCAGTAGACCTACAGCCATATATAGCGTTATCATCATTAATACCAATGGAAGAACTATTTGAAAACACATAATTTTTTAAAGAGAGAAATTATTCTGTTTAATAAGCAAATCCTGCCAAACGGGTTGATGATTCCAGAATACTAAAGAATTGTTTAAACTGTGGAATATTATTCATTCAGGCAGCCTTGTCACAATAAATGTAGATCTGTTGCTCTTTACACTAGTATGAAAAAAAAAAAAGGAATTTTGGCAATGCAAAATAGTTACAAGAGAACAAGCTTCACAGCTTACTTGGTTCCAGATAAATTTGGCAGATTTTTTTTCATAGTTGTATTCTTGCATGTACTGGGGGTTTTGCTTCTGTGGGTCTATCTGTGTCTCCATGTCGTAGATTACAGTCGCCTTTAATTTAGGTAGTCACAGTTAAGTTTGTTTAACGTGTGAGTTCATGCTTGCACTTGCCACTTTTTCCCCAGGTTTTCTGACCATAATCTGCCTAGATCATTAAATTTAGAAATTGCTTTGCAATATCAAACATATAAGAAACCCTTATACTAAAATTGGGTAATTTGTTTATCCTGACTTAATTTGAGGTAATGTTTTCAGAGTAGTTTGCCCAGTACTACTGCTGCTGTGTGCTAGTGTTTTAATAGCAAAAGCACAGTGTGTTGGGGGTTTGAGGCAGTCACAAACAGACAGTGCTGTTGCTGTATTGAGCATTGCTCACACTGAGTCTTCCAGTCCTTCTGCCAGTCCTCCAACCAGCCCTAGGTTCTTAGTTGAAATCCCTGTTGATCTGTTGAAGCAACTCGGTCAGTTCATTTTGGTTGAGTTAAGCTTGAAAATAAGAGTGAGGGGTGGTACTTGTTTTATTTGCATGTTCCTGTACAGTTACGTTCCTGGAAGGGATTGGCTGGGTCAGGCATAGGCTGGAAGGACAGGAAGGGTCCTTGTTTCTGGGGGAGCCTGTGCAAGGAGACCTGATTCAAGAGGCAGCAGCATGTTGCAGAGAGGAAAGTCACAATGCAAAGCTGGGCACTTCTAGCCCATGCACAGACTGAGATGGCAAGAAGAAGGTGGGAAAGGGCCACCAGGTGTGTAAAGAGCCACGGGGCCTATGTACAGTTTGTTGCAACTCAGTGTCACTGGGATGGCCAGAAGCAAGAGCCTGCCTGCAAGAAATGCTAGGTAGGAGAAGTTGCATACGAATCTGACTTCTGTTCCTCTCCCCTAATTCCTTTGAGTTTAAAGTTAAGTTTCTGGGATTTTATTGAAATAAACAGTGGTGCTTCTCCCTCCCCCCACCTTTTTTTTCACGTAAAAGTATTGTGATCTCTTTTGGGGAACGAGTACAGGACATGTAAGCAGCCATACCTCAAAATCAGTGTTGACTTGGGATTTCATTACAATATGTCTCAGGATTGAGCCATACAAAATAAAAGTAACTTTAAAAGTGTAAACAATGTTAGCAATGTCTAGAATTATCTTTAACTTCTTTTTTTTTTTCTTTATTTTATTATTCCAGCCAAGCAAGTATGTCCAGCTGAAAAAATTAGCTGTGGAGACTTAAGCAACAAGTGTATACCATCGTCCTGGAGATGTGATGGGCAGAAGGATTGTGAAAGTGGTATTGATGAGGCTGGTTGCACTCCTGGTGAGTTAGAGTAATACTTAATATGTATGCAACATGTCCATTTAGGACTATAAAAGTCCTAGAGTGACTATTACAAATTGCATGTAAAGGGATGACTTTTCCTGCCAACTAATTCACTCACTCAATGTTTGCAGTAGTAGTAGTGAATTTTAGAAAAAAACAGGAAAGAAGGAGTCTCCAGTTGGAGCTGGCTGGAGAATATAAAGTGAACTCTATGGAGAATTAAGTATTCTTTTACTACTGTGGCAGAATACAGTTAGTTTGGAACATGATTATCAGGGTTAATACCCAGATGATGCGGTGAGGACTTAAATAACAATGTTCAAACCTTATTCTGTGGTAGCTCAACAGCTTACCGCCATGTCCTTCCTCCTGTAGAGTGTAGCCCTATAGACTAAGGCTAGCTTCTGCTGGGATGTAATAGATAGGCCTGGACATTTCTTTGTGAATAGCTTGTTGGTTTCACTGGACAGAGAGAGAGAATGATATACTATCTACTGTAAGTGTTTTAAATTCAGTCCCTAAATGGCCATTGCCTTTTATTAGGCCTTTCTCTGCTGAATGAAAGAGCTCTTTAACAGTGGTTTCCCTCTGTGAAAACTCCTACACTGTGTAATCAAGCCATTTCTCAAACTGTCTTTTTGATAGACTAAACATACTTAGTTCTTTATGCTTCTTGTTGTCAAATATTTCTTTTGAATGAGTGCTTGACTCATTTTTTGTGGCTCCCTTCAGTGTCCCAGCTGATTTTCCAACTTTCTTTTTATACAGACTACCAGAACTTAGGGAACATCAGTCTTACCAGCGTGTGCAGAAGTAAAATCACTTTTCTAATACTGTTCTTACATAACTCTGTCTGTTATTCTTCAATTCTTTGTGTGCAAACAATCCCAGGCTATTAAGAAGCTATCTTATGCTCTGTGTAGTTATTCATCCCTCCATCAATATTTCTGGTGTTGCACGTGGTATCAACAATGTTATTTTTACTTCCAGATTACTGGTGAAAGAGTTGAATGATTACATGCAAGCACACATTGATGTTTCTTTATTTGAAAACCAAATTTTGGGCTCTAATACCTAGCAAGTTTGTAATACACATTATATATTTTCATTGAAGTTGTGTAATGAAATATGTTTTATGTGAACATTTTGCGGTTCTGAGTAAAACGTGTGGATAAATTTATTTCTTTGCAGTCAGCTTTATCAAACAAAATCTTACCAAAGATTTTGCTGTCTGAGCAACCTGTTCCAGTGTTTAGCCACTCATTGTAAAAATATTTTTTATTTGTCCTTTTTTACTTTTTTTCTTTGTCACAACTTGTGCCCATTGCCTCTTCTCCTTTTGCTGTGCACTTCTGAGAAGAGCTGGCCTCCAGCTTCACTGTATTAGCCCTTTAGATACTGGAAAATTGCAATAAGATCTCCCTCTAATCTTCTCCAGGTTAACCAAACCCATTTCCTTTAGGCCCTCGTTGTATGTCATGTGCTCCAACACCATAACAATCTTGCCAGACTTCTGCTGGATCCTCTCCAGGTTGCGAATGCCTTTCCTGTACTGTCAGGGTGGCACAAAACTGGACATAGTATTTCAGATACGACCTAACAAGTACCAGCTAGAGGAGAACAACCACTTCCCTCAACCTCTTGCTAATGAAACCCAGTGTGCGCTTTGTTATGTATGGAGCTCAGTATGAAGGATCGATGCAACTCGCTAATTCAATTAACTACAGATTTGATAGAAAGTTTTTCAAAGCATCTCCATTCCATATTGCACATGACTCGGAGGTCCAGGGGTAACGGTTACAGGTTACTGTGCTTGCGATGAGCCTGTGCGGCATAGTTCTGTTGAGGGAAAAGGCATAGGTTGCCTTACGTTGCCTCCTGTTTCATGTGGAATTAATTGTGTGTGCATGGACAATTCCTAAGTAATAAATTACTATGATGTGGTAAGTTGGTGATGTGCTTAGACCCCTGGTCCTGTGTCCTTTAAGCTAATGATGTTTTAGCAGTTTTCAAAAGTCTTTCATTTATTTTCTGTATGAAACTCTTAGTGTTCTCTCTATAGCAGATGCGTTTTTTTCCTTGGAATGGGATGCTTGAATTAGAGCACGTTCAGAAGATAATTGTAACTGCTATTGAAAAAATTATTCTTTTCCCAATATGAGTTAGTGAAATTAAAATTTTTACACTGTTGGCTGCCTCCACTAATGCTGCTGCTTATACTGGTAGTTGTCTCATGGAGTCTTTTATTTATACTAAAAATCTACTTGAAATTGTGTTGAACTTCTTTTTTTCAAGGCTCTAGGTAACCCCCAAAATGAATGTAAATATGTTCTGAATGATGCATAATTTCAGCATAATGATGCTATTAATGGATTTAGAAATAGCTGAGTGTTTCTCTTCTAGATGTTTCAGCATCTCTAGTCTTGCTTATTTTCCATGTTTTTAGTGCACGTGTAGGTTCTTAAAATGGAAATTTAATCCAAGGACAAATAACTGTCTTCTGATGGTGGTTGGGTAACTCATGTGAAATGAATTAGTGACTTTCATCTAGTTCCTTATGACTTATTCCCCACTTAGGCTGCCACCTCAGTGGGAGCACATTGGCAATCTCTGCCGTGGGGTCACTGCTGAGTCTGAATGTGGGACGGGCCATTCTCTGGCCAGAGGACCAGGCAGAAAGGCACTGACAGGCAAACTTGGAGCTTCCTGGGTGGGTGCAAACATCAGAAGCTTCAGTCCTAAGATGTGTTGACTCAGCACATTTCAGAGGCGTTAGACTCACTTTGAGAAGGAAACAGGAGGTACTGCTGAATGGCTGTAGTGGGAGCATTTTCAGTGAGGTTGCTTGTCAAATTAAGGTGTTTTCCTCATGGATGAGAACAAATGTGTTAGCCGTTTAAACTCTGAGAGCTTGTGGAGGATTGATAGCTATCCTCTCTTTTATCCAAATCTGATAAACCTCACTAAGCCTATCCACTGATACTCTGTTAACATTCCCATTTCTTCTCTGTTTAGAATCCTCCTTTATCCGTTTTCTCTTATCTCAGCAGCACACAGTATCTGAACCAAAAAAAAAAAAAAGTCTGTTCATAGGTTCAGACCTTTTCTTTTTTTTTAACCTCTGCACCCACGTTTTTGTTTTCATTTTAAAAGAAGCTTCAGCACTGACTGTCACCTGCAGCCCCTTGGAGCAGAGCACCCTGTCATAGCTAAGGCTGCATCTCTCACAGAGCTGACCAACCTGTCTATAAATAACACATCTTTCTGGATAAATGTTTGGAAGGGAGTTTATTTGTGCTCAAGATAATTTCTATGGTGAGAGCCTGCACGTGCAATAAACAAGTGGAAGATGACTTGAAGATATTGTGAGTGAGGGCATCCAGAAGCCAAAGCTCTTTCTAACTCCATGTTAATAAAGCTATTACTTCAAGCTAATGTGACACTTTAAACATATTTTAACTATGGATACTCCAATTTCTTGATAGGAATAACTGGCTCTTAGTATTATAATTCTTCAAAAGAACTTAATGTGGAGTTTATGAACATTACTTAAGCCTGCATTTCTGCATTGGTAATTTGCACCACTAACAATATTGTGCTGGTATCCAGATACAGGAGCAGGGCTTGGTTGTGCTGAAGCTGTGCAAGCACCTGTCCCTATGTCAAAATGTTCACAGTCCAAGGGAGGATCTACTGCAGGAGAGGAAAACTGATTACGGTAGTAGAATCACCCAAAACTGTAAGAACAGTGCAAATGTATTATGGTTCTTCCTCCTGTGTCGGCTTCTGGCCTCCAACAACTTGCTTTTCAGATACTGTTTTGGATTTGATAATTCTTGATGGATTTTTCTTCTTGGAATTATGTAATCGCTTTTTGAATCAGTGTGAAATTTATGCAGCATAGTCAGGGTAAGTACTGGCATGGCCAGCTGGAGGGAGAAAGCTGCTGTTCAGAAATTTGGGGACAAAAGCACAGAATGTGAATAAGAGAATCTTCTGTTTGGGTTGGGTTGTCCTTTGTGCTTTGTATCAGCCACGTCCTTGGTGCATTGTCTTGCACAAATGGAAGCAAACTGGTGCTCTACATCCCTCCTTTGCTTTTGGTCACTGTTGAAGACTTGCTGTTTCAATTGGCATTTGGTGTGATCTGAAAAAGGTTGTCACAGCAGTGCCCAGAATATCTTTCCTTCAAGGAAGGAGAGAATTTGCAGTCTTGTATGCTGTCGTTGTGTAGCCCCCTTTAGACAAACGGTTCAGCTGCAGTTAGCAAGCTCTGGACTTACCTGAGGGCAGGTATGCTGAAAAAAAAATGCATCATCTCAAACAATGGGTAAGTCAAATATTTCCTTTGGTTTCCTCATCTCTCCCTGTACAGTCTAGCCCTGTAAAAAGCTAGCTTTAGGAGTAAGCAAATCAGACTGTATTTATCTGAAATAAGGGTCCTGTTTTCCATGTCTGGAGTGAGAAACAATGAGATAGGTGAAATCCATTAAAATAAAAACTTCCACAGAGATGTGTAAAACAGCCTTTGCTGGCTTGTTAGGCCTGGTCTGATACCAGTATTAGGAACACAGTTATTCTCATAAGCAGTCCAGGCACTGATCCCATCATGCTGCTTGGAACCCATTATCAATGGATGGTGAGGCACTTTATTGTTGTTGTTCACCCATAAACAAGGAGGAAAAATGGTGCAATTTTCACCCTGTGGAAGAACTTCCCAAGGAAGCAATGGAAGCTGTGAATTATTTAACCTGCAGTGGATAAAGCACCAGTGATTAGGGATCCAAATTTGTGTCTGCACAGACTGTAATTGCACCAGGGATTAATTGAGGGTATTAATCCATGCATGTAGGGTAGCTAAGTGTGTTTCTGCCTAAATAATTTACTTCCAGCAGGTAGGCTTTAAGTCCACTGCTAACTACCAGTGCACAATTAATTTTTGAAAATGCAAATATCTGCCTTTTTAAAATAAAAGAGTATATAAAATGAAAAAAAAAAATCAGTTCTTTGGAGCAGAAGTAGTTTGCATCTAAGTGTGTTGTAGTCATACGTCAGGTTTAGTCCTCTAAAACAGACATCAATAGTTAATAATGTAAAAGCAGTCTTGAATTTGCTGGCTTGGAGGTGCTGGCTTCCTCTTTCTTATTTCCCTGGTTGAGGTGTTCTGCTCCCAGTGTACCTAACCTTTGTCACAATTGATTGGACAAGCTTAGGAATGCGTTTACTGAGACTAAAAGAGAAATTAAATATGGGAGACTATAATTAAAGCATCATAACTGAGGGTCAGTCTGGACTTTACTGCAGAACTTGTTAAATCTCTGCTAAGAGAGAGATTAACCGGTGTTTTGTCAGCTGCTCAGGATGCAGAGAGCATTTCAGCATGACTTTAGAACAGAAAAGCTACCATCCTGTAACAGCTGAAATGGGCATTGCACCCCTTTAATGCACGCATTGCTTGTTCCTCCTGACAGGGCTCTGGGATGGTCAACAGAGAGCGCAAGGCTCTGGCCCCATCTCTTCTGATTGTGTTACTGGTTCTCGCCTGGACCACTTTTTGCACCCAGTATGCAAATTGTGTCTTGCAGATGAGGAATTGGAAGTGTACAATTTTCCCATTTCCCAATAGTCAGATACAGTGAAATGATGTATTCACTGATATAGTGATAGCATAATAAGCTATTTTCCCATACCATGATTTATTCTGCTTAACCATAGTACAGAGACAGTGATCCATGGGAACTTGTGCAGGTAACAGCATACTTACACTGATCTCATGAAGTTGTCCAAGAGTGAGAGCCAGTAATTCCTGCAGGAGTTTCATGACAGTGACAGCCTCATTACGGAGCACATCTTCTTTTGGACCCTGGTCTCCCAGCTTTTCATTGCTGACCGTATATCTCAGAATTAGTTCTGGATTTTCAGCCCTATGTTAAAATATGCCAGATTAAAAGCAAACAAACTGGGTAAAGTTTTTTAAATTAATAAGGAAAACAACAGTAAGCACAGTCTTGCTCAGCTGTAAGCCACATGTCCTTGCTATGGTAGCTCACAGCCTTCACATTTCCACGGTGTATATATCACTTACAAGATCCTCAGGGCAGCAGCTTTTCACTTACTCTTTCCTGGCAAAGCTCCAGGCACATCTGTGATTCGCCATAAAAAGCAGCAGTGCCTACAAGTGAGGGGTCTTTTTCTTGGAAGGTCTGAGTGCAGAAAACTTTCAGTCAACTCTTTCCAATGCCCTGCTCAATAGCCCTCACATCACCTGAGAACCATTCGCAGAAGGCAGAATTTAAAGCAGGCTAAAGCTGGTCTGATCCCTCCAGCAGATCCACCTGATGATGAGCCAGCTGAAGTGGGGAAATTACAAAGCTGATTTAAAGCCACCTTCCTCCACACCGCTCCTGCACCTGCACTCACATGAAGTGACCTTTCTGTTGACAGTTAAATTCTTTTATCACCTTTTACCATTGTCCTGTAGCAATAAGGAGCATCATGTCATCTCAGCATAATTTTCTTCTTCATGCACTAAAAGATACCTGTGTTTTGCATCTGAGTCACACTTCCAGTGCTACATATGGGGATTTGACCATACTGATTCTGTTTATTCCAAATCTCCACAGATCCTACTGAGAGCTTTTTATTTGGTGATAATGTAGCACTAATTTTATCTTCCTTTGCAGCCTGATTAATACGTGCTTTCGTCAAAGTTACGAATTCTGTTCATTACCTTCATTAACAGGCTAGGTGCACAGTGATGTACTACTGTCCCTCAGTCGGCTCAGAGGGAAATCAAACCCAAAGGATCAGATTTTGCCATATATCCTCCCTGAGAAACCCACCAATTTTAGTGGGGTTAAAGCCCATAGTATTGCATTCGTGCCTGTAGAGGAAATATTTATCTACTATCACTATTCATGATTATTTCAGCATGTGATGAAAAGAGACATGGCTAGCCTGAAATTCCTGTCCTTTTATAGAAGGTAGCTGTAACCTGAGTACGCTTGCCATGGTGGAGGAATCTACAATTATTTCCAAGAATGGAAAGAAAATTACTATAGATTTAACAAATGAAAGTCCTTCATAAATAAGATAAGGTAGCACAGCAATGATATCCTCTGGGCTTTACATGATGTTTAATTACTGGACAGCTGGAGGGATTAATGCTTGTGCATTATGCCCTGGCTCTCAGAAATTAAACATGTACAGCTGCCACTTTATCACTGCTTAAAGTATTAGAGTTCCTTCAAAAGCAGTAGTAATTGCAGAAAAATCCCCATTGTTATTTAGGAAAAATCTCAGCCCATAATCGTATTTGTCCTGAGTTCCTTCAGAACAAAACAGCAAGAAAAATGAGATTGGTAGTTACCTTTAATTGCACTCTTACAGGAAAAATGAAGGTAGTTGCATTTTTAATATATTGAATGCTTGTTGTAATTAAATGTGAAATACTGCATGAACCTAGGTTAGAGGTAAGATAGTCATTGTGTAGGTCAAGAATTAAACCCTAAAGCCATGGCCTAAGCTGTGCCAGGGCTCTACCTGCAGAAGGTTAGGGCAAAATAGCTTTGTTTTCCCTACTGCTGTCTCTTGAGCTTAGGTTTAAAAAAGAACAGATACGTGTACCGTTCTGCAAATGGAGTTTCCCAGTACTGAGTGGTGCCTTGCTCACGACAGCAGGCCTTGGTGGTGACCTTTGCGCATTTGCTCTGTGCTGATCCCTCAGTTACAGATAAATTGTCCGTATCAGTATGTTCCATGAATAATTTATTCTTTAAAGCATAATAGACGAAAACACAATATGAAAACAAGACAATTTAGAATTTGGTACTTTTACAATGTTTCCCTGAAGGTACGCTAGGAAAAAAGAGTAGATGCAAAGAACACACTGGAAGCACGTGCACGCGTGCACACACATCCCACCCCCCCACACTCAAATGATAATTTTTCACAGAGTTGTGGAAAAGTAGCATGAAAGAACTGGTTTTATACAAAGATTTGTGGGTAATTAAAATGAAAGCCTAATACTGCTGGACTGCATGTTACCTGTGCACACACACAAAAGCTTTGTCCTGCTGATCTTTCAGTACTTTAGCTGGAGAAGTTGTCTCTGATTCTTCTTTCCAGTCTTACATGTCGTACTGTCAGAGCAGCAAAAATTGGCCTGTAGTTATGTTTATCTTCTGGGCAGTCTATCTTTCAACAGTTAGAGCTCTTGGAGTTGAAATAGCCAAGAAATTGCATCTCTTATTGCCAAATATGATTGTATTTCATGTCCCTGAAGTGCTTTCTTCATAAGAGTGGAGCTATAATTTTGAGCCTATTATCCAAAAAGCAAGAATCTGTTTGGTTTTATTAAGGGAAATCTTCTGTAGCTGTCAGTGCCAACGATCGTGTTACGATGGCAGATACGTGGGTAGGAGTTCCATCCTTCAGTGGTCATGGGTACATAGGCATTACATTAATTAACGAGTGCTTAACAGTTATGCTTCCTGAGCGTATGATCTGAAGACTGAATCAAAATCAGTTAGCTTGATCTCAGTACAGTCCTACGCAGGAGAGGACCATGTAATGTTTGATGCAAAACCAAAAAAAAGCTGGTTTATGAGTCATGTTAATGGATAAAACAACATCTGAAAGTTATCTTAGTGGCTGAAATACACTATTTTCATACAGAGGAAGATATAATGGTTAGATTAACTTTGGTTATATTTTGCAAAGAAATTTTTTTATTTGATAAAATATAACTGGGAAGGTTTAGGTCACAATAAAATATACTTCTATCCACTTCTTTTTTCCAACAAGTTTAAAATAATTACTCGTGTTGTGCAATTGATTCTTCATCTCAGCCCAAATCCAGCAAAGCGCTGCCTTCTATTTCAAAGCCATAGATACTGAAGGGCAAATCCTAATGCCATAGAAATCTCACTACTATTAAAGTGACTGCAGTTAGCACACGACCCTTACACTTTTAATTGCAGTGAGTGTCACTCAGTGCTTAAATTTTCCATTTGAGTAGAAAATCTAAGTCATTTTTTCTGAAAATGATCACCGTTCTTTTGTGGAATTGTGGGTACATTATGTGGGTATGTTCTTCACGTCAAATAATAGCTGTGCCCCCTAATAAGTGAAAATAATTAGGGGCTGGTTGTTTCCTGAAGAGCCTGTCAATCCCTCCCCCTCCCAAAACCTACACAGTGGTTTTGTCTTTATAGACTTGATCAATACAGAGTATGCTTATTTTCATAACCATGAATCTGGCTACACT
>VYZW01035608.1:1054-31448 GCA_013401315.1 Balaeniceps rex | reverse complement strand
CCATTGGTTCAGAAACATAACCTGAGGGTGGCCAGTGTGGCTTTTCTTTGCTCTATTTTTCACAGATAGGCCTGTGTGGCAATTCTATCAATGAAGTATTCTACCTAAGAATTCAGATTTTTTTCTTTCTCTGCAAGTGCTTTTGAGGTGTGCACAGTTATCATGACGTGAGAGTAGCTGCACAAGCATTCACAGCGCATGTTGCTTTGTGGTGTCAGTTGCTGCTCCCTTGTTCCTTATCTGCGTTCAATAAAGATAAGTATTGTAGGTTGTTACAAACCTCCAGGATTCCCTTCTTAGTTATGGCAGTGTAAAAGACTTGATTGATTCTGGTGAAACGGTTCAGTTTTCCAACTGGTTAAACTGTACTTGGGAATGTGTGGGTGAGGAGGAGGTGGCAGGCCAGCAGTGGACCAACACACATGGGTTTGAATTCCTTGCCTTTCCCAGTCAGAAAAAAAACGGAGCTTGCAAATTTTCTGAGAATAAAACAAATTGTGCCTTTATTTGCCAATGTGACTAAAGTGTAGCTTTTAAGGTTCTGATGAAGTCTTTCTCCTGAGCTGGACATAAGAAACCAGAAAGCAATGGAGAAAACAGGCAGCTATAATAAGGCAGTTCGTGTCTCTGTATTAGCAGATGAGCACAGAGTGGAAGTCTGTCCAATGGATGGAAGGTGAGATCTATGGAGTAGGCTTTTCCTGGCAAAGTGTCTGAGATTTAAACTCTGCAATGGCAAAATTAACTCCTGGTCATGCAGAAAGTTCTGTGCAGGCTATCCTCATATCCACAGAGAGTCCTGCTGAATCCAAGAGGTCTGTGTATGCAGTAACGTGGTTTTTGTGTGTACTGTCACAGGATCAAGGCCCTGTTCAGTAATGCTCTGTTCTGTTTGCTGGAAGAACATTTATACAATCCTCAGAAATACAGAATTTTGTGTGATAATATTAGAGCAGCTGTTAGTTTCATGGATATTATCAGATGTTTCTGAGGGATTTACCAAATTGGTGTAATTTGTAAAATTGCCATTTTAATAAGCAAGTCATGTCTGAGGGAGTAGGAGTGAGCTTGTCCCATACAGGTTCCAATTTTCAAAGTCAGAAAAGAAACCCACTATAAATGCATCCCAGCATTTTTTTTTTCCATTTAAATTTTGGCTAGTACCAAACATCTCCAATCTGATTCACCTGATTATATTCCAAACAGAATATAAAAGAGTAGTAATTATGTCTCTATCCCCACAAGATCCCCATGGGGTGTCTTGGATTTTAGCAAAAAGCAGCACAGTATCAACCTTAGGCATTCTGACTATCTATTTTTTTTTTCTCCCAAGCTGCTTTATTTTACCCCTAAACCCTCTACGCTGGACTCACTTGTTCTTATTTTGAGGTCATTTTCAGTCATTTAACCAGAAGAACCTGTGATAAACTTCCTAACACTTTCTGGTATGAAGTAAAATTGAGGAGACTGCAACTATGAGTTAGCAACCTTATTGCACATAAGTAAGATTAAAGACAGGGAAGAAATTCAGAGTGTGCATACCTTTTGTACATAAGCTGCTTCTCTGTAAATTGTGGGGTCACAATTAATTCTCTTTTCAGAAAATTAAACCACTTTGAATGAATATATGATTCTCAGGAAATATATTCTAAATCAGTAAATACATTTTTGAACAAACTATTATTTATCAGCAGGGGCTTTGGCATCCGGTTGCTCCATTACAATTAACTAATACTATGCAAATACTGGTGCAGAGAATGGAAAAATAACTCATTTGTGTTTGAGGGGAGCAGTGTGGCAAAGGCAGTGAGCACATGCAAATATTAATTTGCAAGAGTGCGTGAGATGGCTCCTTAGCTACATTAGTGATTTGAACGATATCAGGAATTACTGTTCCTTCTGCATTTCTTCGTCTATATGAGCTTTTTGGTATCAATCACCATAGCAACAACCACGGTTAGTAGTGAGACTGCAATTCAGCTGCATTATTCCCTCCATGGGAGGCCTGTCATTTTTTCAGAGCAATGAGCTTCAAGGTCATCTTCATTTACCTCCATCTCTTTTGCTGTCCTTCCTGGAGCGCAGCTTTCCGTGGGAAACTTGTCCTTCTAGGCATGAGTCCGTGCTTTAACCAACTGGCTTTTGACCGAGGATCTGTATGAAATATTCAGATATTTGGTAAGCACCCCAATTGTCTGCAGACAAAACAAATAATTTACAATTAAGCCTGAAAATAAATACTAGTTAAATAAAACTAACATGATGACACCGTTGGTAACTGGCCTGGGAGTTCCAACTTAATTTAGCCTGTCTGGACTCTGTGACCTCCTTATCCATGGTCCAGCTCAGAGATTAATTTATGTGGCCTGTGGTAGCTGGGTTTGCACTTCACGCAGAATTACCTGGGCAGATGGAGCTCAGGCATTCCACTCCTGCAGCCATGTGGAGCTCAGATCCTAAACCTCACAGCTTAGGAGAGTTTCTGAAGTCCACCAGCCTCTCCTGCCAGTGTTGAAGTGGTGATAAATCAACAGCAGATCTCTCCCTCCCCAATGCAAATGTTAGTATGCGCAAATCGTCCTTTGCCTTGTTTAGAAGATCCATTATCAGATTTAAGCAAACAGGAAATCTTGAGCCACATTTTTTTTAAGTTGCTTTGGGGAGGGTGTCAGAAAAATGCAGTGTAATAATTCATCTTATTTTCTTGTCTTCAACATCAGTAATTGCTGTTATCCATTTTACCACAAATTTTACCAAATAATTATCTTTCTCTAAGCCGTTCATGTAATTTCAAGTGGAACTGACTTTTTTGGAGGAGAGAGAGTTAAATATCTGACTTTTACTGAAAAGCTAGAAAATCTTTAATTAAAGATTAGCAGTGGCAGCAGTTATAGTCCATTGCACATAATTCTCAGCTCCTATTAATGGTGGATATCCTGTTTATTTCATATTTTGAGTTTTATCCAGATTTAAGGGTCCATGCTTGCTAGAGATGTCCATTGTAGAAACGTTGTTATGTACAAATATGTATTTTTTGAAATTACAGTTCTCAAAGAGTGCCCTGTATCTTTAGAGCATTCTACTTTTCTCTATAAGCACTTAAAAAGCATGTGGTAGAATTATCTTAATTTTTTGTGCAGCGCCTGAACTAAGATTGTCCCTGCTGCACCAGACTACTCACTAAAGCCTCTGGTTAAATCCTGGCTCTGGGCAAAAGAGAACCAGCTGGTACTGAAACACTTACTCCACAACTGCAGTCTCTCTTTTTTTTTTTTTAAACTTCCTTTATCCAAAGACTGCTTCTGCTCCACAATCCTCAAGAGAAGTGACAAGACTGCAGCTGGAGGCTGTGAGGCAAAAACTCTGACAGTTGTGCTCTATGTGTTGGCGTATAGTACAAGGCAGAAATTGATGCAGAACACCTATGGTATATATTGCCTATGTCAAAGCACATGTACACTATCATTTCGGTGTGATATTTTGCTTCCTAAAACTGTGAAGAACCTTAATGGATTACAGTACTGTGCAAAACTGCTTTTGTAATTATGCTTGTTTACTGCTTTAAAGCCTGTTGGTTAAAACCTTCTTCTTGACAAACATTTCCAAGATTTCTACTGGGATCGCTTCGTATTTGAAGTAGGTTTTGCACCTTAGAGTACGACATTTATTAATTTCTTTGGCACTAAGGAATGCAAGCTAATGTTTGTCTCCTTTGTTTTGCACGAGTAAGATTGCAATAGGACAGGTAGCAATAGCAGAGAATGCAAACAAATTTCTCAAGTCAAAGAAAAAATACTCCAGTGATCATTTAATTACTAGTTGCATGTTTTCTATTGATACGCTCCGGAGACTGTGAAATGCTGTAGTGATGGGACTACCTAGGTACCCTGACAGATTTATGAAAGGAGGTGTGAAGTAAACTGTCCGTGGGACTTTACTTTCCCATCCTCATCTCTCCAGGTGCTATGTAAGATAATTTGCAGTACTGCTTTTTATTAGGTTCTTCAAACCAGCACCAAACCGTGCAGCAGGGACCCCGAAGAGCACAAGTGTGCTGGCTCTTGCCTAGGTACAGAGGGATTGGAAGCAGCTTTTCTCCTCTGTTGTCTGTCTGTGCCAGAGCAAGTCCCCGAGTGGCTGGAAGCTGCAGACTTTGCTTTATCATGGCATGCCCTGTGGATTTTAGCTGTCAGAGAGGATAACGGAAGGGTGAGAGGAATTGGGATGTTATCTGCCTTCCCATGGCCAGCAGGAGAGCCAGCTGCACACGGAGATGGAGGTCTCTGCTGGAGGCATGCGTGACCCAGAAGGAACTGTCCTATTTGAGCTTCCTGCCCTTCCAGGCAGGAAGACCTGAGCACAAAGAGCTGCTCTTCTGCCTCCTAGGCCTTGTCGCGGTGCAGGTGATGCCCTGTCAGTGCTGGTGCCACTGCCCCGGCTTTAGCTGTGCGAGTGAGTTGCAGAGGTTGACCCCCACCTAAGGACTGCAGTGGTGGGAAGGGGGAGTTAGCAACAGCCAGACTGCTGTGCTTTTTCAGTGGAGGGAGAACTTCTAGTCTCTAGTGCTGTCATCACACTAAACTTAATTTTTAAAAAGAAATAAAATAATCATGACTGTGCGATTTTTTTAACTAGTAATACACAAGCTTCACAGAGAAAGTCCTCATGAGAGATTACAAAACCTGAACTGCTTCTGTTTTCTGGCTGTGATTATCAGTAATTTTATATCTGTACTGGGATTTGTAGGTGCAGAGGAGGAGCTTTTGTGCAAACTTTCATTGTCTGTATCCCACACATATGTTTATCAGTCACTAATTTGCCAATGCAGCAGATTTCTGAAGGGAAATGCATCCAGACAGAAGGAAGGGTGGAGGTGGAACCAGGAAAACAATGAGGGAAAAAAGAATGGGCTCATTACAGTTGGGGGAAAGGAAATTAATGCACATTTGGAGTGTGCAAATCATTACAACCTTGCCCAAAAATTAAGGATCAAAGGACTATGCAAAATTTTGCTCACTGATCTGTGTCTGAGATTCATCAAAATAATGCCAGAAAAGCAATTTCTTCTTCTCAGCCTAGATCTGTTACAGAAACTGTACATAATAGCCCTAGAAATATTCCTGTTTCTCACTTCCTTTTTTAAATAGATTGGTAAGATTATAACTGTTACCTTAAATTTCCACTTGGCAGTTCCATATTATGCATCATCTAAAGAGAGTGTTAGGTTATACAGCTGTGTACTGATCAGTAGGGTTAATAGGTTAATTAATTTCTAGTTATGGTATAAGGATAGAAAAGTATGCTCAATGAAGAAAAAGACCAGAATTTGAGTGAAAACAGGAGCATTTTAATGGTCTGAATTCTGCCATGCAAAAGAGGTTGGTTTTGGGGTTTTTTTTTTAGATGCTTCTCCACCAGGCTGTGCTCGTATTTCAGGTCCTTATGAGAGGGATTCATCTCCTAATATTAGTTGTCTGATCTCTGTTCCCTCTGTTTGGAGAGGAGAAATATTAGCCTCTCCAAGGGACAGTTCTTATCCCAGCGTAGGTGGCAGGAGTTGCCTGTTGAGGGCATCTCTCTATATCCAAAATACTCTACCGAGTACAGAAGGAGCCTGAGCAACCCGCCTGGACCAGATGATGCTTTGGTGTCTAACACTAGGTGCTCCTTTGGTGACCACACTCTGTTGCATTTAATTACTGACGTCAAGTTGGGCACAAAGCAGTGTGCAGCTGAGATTCTCGTTAACATTTATCCCTGATGGAGGGAGCTTGAGTCGTAGCCAGTGCATAGTAGTATTGCACCAAGGAAGGCAAGCCTCTTTTTCTTCTAATTAGGCAGATTGTGACTCTGGTAGACACAGTAACATCTGGAAGACCTGGGACAAAATGGGACAGAGCACAGGGCAGGAGGGGAGAAGTATATGTAGCGTCATGCTCTGATGTAAAACTACAGGGTGCTTAAGTTAACAGACAGAGCACAGCAAGTTTGCAAGCTAGAATGTAAATAAGTATCCATGTATAAATGAACATGTTCTTAATTGCTAGATAAATAGAGTTTCATTCCCAGGTATAAACCAAGACATAATATTTCAGTAGAATACCACTGGGTTCCTGTCACTGGCTGAAAGCTGGGATATGACAACTCCTTTACAGAGATTCTGCTGCTTTCCAGATGCACTTGCCATTGCAGCAACTGGTACCATCTGAACTGTGTGGTTTATCGTAGATGCTCTGCAGATATGATAGTAAATAGTTCTGCTTCTGAAGACAAAAAGACTCCAAAGTGCAATGTAAAAAAAAAAAAAGTGTGTTGTAATTTATTTGTATATGTTTATTGTACTTGTAAACTTTCCTGTAGACAACTGAAACTGCAGAAGCAGAATTCTTTTTTAAGTAACTACCTAAAAGTACTTACAGAGAATTTCTTCCAGGGTTTTGGTTTCCCCACACCTTGATGAAATAAAGTGACGGTGAACTGCACATTGTTGGAGTACCTGAAAGTTTAATTTCAGCAGGCTTCTCTGATTCAGCTGTTCATTAGGCTTGCAGAGGAGAGTACTTCACTCAGCTTCCTATCTGACAAACGCCTCATTTGTATGTTAATGTTGAGTTGTGATTTCCAGGGAAGGCATTCAGTGTTTTGTAAAGGGCCTTACTGGCAGATTGCAGCTAAATTGATGCTCGACTCACTAAATATTTACCCTACACATCCCACTTAATATGTCCAAAACCAGGCACACTGTGAAATCCTGAAACCTGATTCTGTGCTTGTGAAAGTCAGGAAACTGGTAATGTCAGCACAGAGCAAAGTGAAGCGCAGTGTGAGTCCACCAGCGTGTACCAGCACACCTCCAGCCCACCCTGCAATCTCCCCGCTCTTTCCATGCTGTCACCCCATACATTGGGGCTTGCCTGGTTGCTCTTGCCTCAACACCAGGGCAGTGCTGCAGCTGGCCCCCCACTTTTCCTACCTGCAGTTCTTGCAGCCCTGCTGCCCCTTCTTCAGGGCTGCCCATGGCCTATGGAGGATGCATCCTATGGCACAGCTGGGGAGATGACCACTGTGTCTTCACCTGCTCCTTGCCATGTAGTTTACCATCGGGAAAAATGTTTTGGGTTAGGACAGCCAAGGTAATGCTTTTGTGCCCTCACCCTCCCCCTGTCTCAGACATTCCTAATGTGCTAAAGCTGGCACGGTGATGAGGGGTAGGTTGGAGACCTCACAGCTCACCTGTTTGTTTTTATTTCCAAGCCTGTTCTCCCAATGAGTTCCAGTGCAGTAACAAGTCATGCATCTCCATCATCTTCGTGTGTGATGGTGACAATGACTGCGGGGATGGCAGTGATGAAAGAAAATGCTCCCCTCTGACCTGCAACCCCAATGAGTTCCAGTGCAACAACAGCATGTGCATCCCAGAGCTGTGGGTCTGTGATAATCAGCCGGACTGTGAGGATCAGTCGGACGAGTCTGTAGAGCAGTGTGGCTACGATGCCAAGGCCCTCAACACCTGCGCAGCTCATGAGTTCCAGTGCGGCAATGGTGAATGCATCCACCTGAACTGGAAGTGCGACGGGGACGAAGACTGCAAGGACAAGTCTGATGAGCAGGATTGCCGTGAGTGTCTGCAGGGGTAGGGCAGGGCTGAGGGCTCTCCTTTGTGGGGGAGAAGGGCCAGAAGGCTGCTGTGGGCTGTGTTTTAAGGCAAGTCTTTGATGTCTATGCAGCAACTGTGTGCCTGACAAGGAGCGTTTGTGTCCTAAATGGCATGGCTGGCTGCCCAGCCCTGCAGGGTCAGGGATATTCCAGACTCCTCTTATGCTTTTTCCTTGAGGATTCAGAGAGAAGGTGCAATAGCTGTTGGATTGTACCGTGCCTCAGAAGAGATCTGTTTCACTAGAAAGACAAGGGGTGGAAAATGGGAAGAATGTTAAAAGCCCTCTGGCTGCATGGTGGGGTCACAGCCTGGAGGTTAGAAGCCACAATGCTAAAGGAAATGTGTGATCAGCAGAAAAAAAATAATTAGTTTTCTGCCTCTGAAGTTAGAGTATACTGAACAAGGCAGTCAAGAGCAGCACCTCTGAAGAATCCAGTTTGAAATGCACTTTGAGCTTGGCTTGATAAAGGCACAGAGCTAATAAATAATGGATTTCTTTTCAGCTGGCTTTATGCATTTAACATGGTGTTGATGGTGTGCGTGGTATTTTGAATGTTTCATCCATTTTTAGCCACTAAACTGTTCAAGCTGGTCACTTACCTGAGGTGGGGGAGGGGGGGGAGAGAGAGACAAGAAAATAAGAGCAAAATGTTTTGCTAAAATATTCATAATCACAAGATTGAAATAAAATATTTACATAGCTCTATATATTTAGCAGCTCTGACACTGGGCCGCCTCTGGGGAGGAAGGCAGCAACCAGCTGCAGAAACCAGACATTTTTGCAAAGGTACCTAAGAAAATTTACCACTTTTGCCAGCACCATCTTTTCATACCCATGACAACACTGAGTCCAGGCTGGTGAGCTCAGAGCAGCTGTGTGGGAGAGCCCTTCAAGGAGCAGGGCATCAGACTCTCTCCCAGGCAGAGAGAGGCAGATGTAAATTCAGTAGCTTCTTCAGCAAGAGCAGGAGGGTGTAGTAAGTCCTGGACACCACTGTTTACACTGCAGGAGAGCAGGGGGGTAAGCCACAGGTAATCCTGGAGCTGCTGTGCCTTTAAAAGAGCCAAGGACTCTTTTTAAAAAAGAGAGGTGAGAACAGAGTAGGAGAAGCCAAATATGTTTTGTGAGGAAGCGAGGAGCTTTGACTGCTGGGTACAAGGATGTCATCACTGTCAACCCCCTTCCAAATAGGGATGGATTAGGTAGGATGTCTTTTCCTTCATCTCCAAGAAGGGGATACAGGCTCTTGGGCAGCAGGTACCCAGGCAGTACTTCCAGGGTCTGAAGTGTCGCAGAGACAGTGGAGTCAGGGACAAAACTGGTTCTTGGCATCCATTTCAGTATGAAGTGACTGTAAGAAAGCCAGGCAGGAGCATGTCCGGTGGAGATGTGTGCCGCTAGCTGGAACAGCCTATGTTGTTTGGTGCCTGTTTTCATTCTGAGACTTCCTGCAGATGATCCTGTACTTGTATCCCCTCTGAATCAGGAGGCAGTGTCTAGGCCCACATTACAAACACAGGGGAAGAACTGGTGTCTGGCACAGGGGACTACCAGCAGAACTGAAGAACTGATCTCTGTCCCACAGGTTGCATTCCCTGCAGTGACAGCAACCTGGCAAGATGGCTGAGTTTAGACAACTCAGGAGAGGGAAAGGTGAGCTCCCTTCTGTTTCCAAGAGGGGAGCAGCTTACAGATGGTGCTTTCAAATGAAATGTCTCTAAAATTTCAATCCCTGTTGTTCAGCTTGAAAGGAATTTTTTTAAGTCTTTTGTTGGCCCCATTTACTTTGTCACTCTGCTGGGTGAGAGGACTGGGACTGTGCACATGTACCTTGGTGAGGCAGAGGGGCACTCTGTTCCCCAGCTTCTTTCCTTGATCTGACAGACACCAGCAATATCCAGCTGAGCTCAAACTGCCGAGACATGAGGCCCAAAAGGAGTACAGCTCTGACAGCACCCCTCAGCTACAGAGCAGCTTCACCAAGTAGCACCTCCAGGTATGCCAAGGGCAGCCTCCCTGGGGCAGAGGACACAGCTGGACACTGCTGCAGCACAGCACAGTGCTGACAACCAGTGGAGGAAGGAGGAAATGTGGTAGAAGTGACTTGAGACAATTATATTTCTGACTAGTGGAGATTTATCACCCGAGATTTTTTCCCAGTAAGTCTCAGTACAGCACAATGTGCAGCTTATCTACCCATGCAAAACAAGCATGTTAGCTGCTTCTGCTGCTTTCAGTCCTGTGGGCCAGGAAACAGCGGGATTCAAAGCCCCATGTTTTAGCTACTGCAGTGCTCCTCTGTACAGAGTGCCTGGTTCTGCCCTTGACACCCGTGCAAACTAGGAGTCACCCCAGTGCATAACAGTCACAGGTGCATAAGCCTGCTGCTGTTTACACTGCGGGGAGGGGAATCTCGAAGGTAGTATCCAGGAGAGGACTTGCAGCACTGAGTGCTCATGTAGCTGATGGGTCAACTGGATCGGAGTCAAAATTGATGTTGCTTCCCCATCCTAAATGCAGCTGTTGCTTGGGTGCACATGCCTGCAGTAAGAAAGTGACATTTGAGAGCTCTGGAAACTCAGCATCACTGTTCATCTGTTGGACTGAAGAGTTTAGGGATTGACCTTTATTATTTTTTTTTTCCTCTCCAGAAATTCTCTTTTTGAGATCAGTATCGCGTGGCACGCAGGGAGTTACAGGTGTATGACACTGCTCCATCCCCTTAGCAACAGGGATGGCACAAATACCACTAGGTTTGACTTGATTAAAACTGCAGATACCAGCACTATGTCTGGTATCGTATGGTGATATCTTGCAAATGGGAACCATACGGGGTTTGCATTGTATAAAATAGAGGGATGGGAGCTAATGCTCTAAAAAAAATGTCATGAGGCCATCACCAGTCATTTGTTATAATCATTTTGGGGTGATAAACGAGTAGAGCAGAAATGGTGACAATTGGTGAACAGGTTTTGGCAGCGAGACAGCAAATGAATAGGAGGGAATGAGTCATTTCAGGAAAGCCTTGTGAGAACATTGAGTGGTTAGGTTTTTTTCCCTAGCGTATATATTCAAATATGTATATATATTTATAAAATGAACATTAGGTTAGATGTATTAGTCTCCAAATCTGGAATGGTTATATTTTAAAATGTCCTTTGCAACTCACATTAGGGCATCCAGGAGGGAGAATAAATAATGCTTACAACTGACAGCTAGAAAACAGATCCCTTGAGACCTGACCTCACACTTTTGTGCCTCTGTCTATCTATAAAATGGGATTGATGCATTTTGTGAACGCTGGGGTTTTCTTGAGATTAAGTTCATTTTGGGGGGGGGTGGAAATCAGAAGACAGAAGAAACACAGGCTCAGACTTGGAATCTGGAATATATCTGCTGAATTTGAGCAATTCAGCTTTGTGCCTAGTATTCGCAAATGGGAAGTGTGTCTGTTTGAGTGCGCCTGTTAATTTAGCAGGGCTTTGGTAAATTGTTTCATATTTGATTTGTGGAGCAGAGGAGATGGCTATAAAGCTGTTGAGATTTCACTGATTTAAACCCTCCAAAACAGCACAGCAATTTTCTGAACATCTTGTGCAAATAAACAGCACAGCTCTTCCATCTTCTTGGGATATTGCTCTGCTTTGGGAACGGCCCTGATGACAACCTGCTGTCAACTCTGCCAGTGGTGCTGAGATGGGTTTGTGTCCCGGCTTCAGGATAACAAAGTTCCTGGCCCTCTCCCCTCAAACTTATGCTCTCCAGGCCAGGTATAAACATAGCATTCTCTCTCCTCCTACTGAAAAAGGGACCAAAAAACAGAAATGCTGTATACGTGTTTTAATATCTTTGCAATCGGTAAGAGTTTTTACTGTATCTGCTCTTTTTAGATGTCTCTTGAGAGGCTCAGGGGCCATTCCTCAAAGGTCTGAACTTCCACAGCCCTACTGGAGTGAGAAGTGAGCCAGGAAACCAAGCCTGGTCTTCAAACCTGTCTCTTCTTCTTGAAGCAAAAGCTTTGTGCAGTGATGTTGTACTGTCCGACATCTGTGTTTTGCAGGCCCTGTAGCAACCATGCTAAGAGTTGTGCTGTCATTTTTCTCTCAGTCTTGTGGTGCTTGTGCAACATTGTCTTTGCAGTTCCTGCAAAATTCTCCTTCATTTTAATTTGTTTTAGGATTAGAAACCTTTCTATTCTTAGCATCTAGCTATAGCTGCTATAACTGCTTTTTAGAAGAGCTTTGAAGATCACAGTTGAAGACAAATTAGTAGGTTTTATAACAGCTGCCTTCCAAATCTGTAGCTGTTGTCATGCAGATTTACTTGATAAACTGGAGACCTGTTCCTGCTCCAGGAAAGACAAGACCCCCATTGGTTTTAATTGCATGTTACACTTTTGTGGGGCGTTAATACTTACAGTCAGAAATGGAGGACCATCCTTTCCTGTCTCCACATACAGAAGTTGCTACAGAAAAGGTGAATTAAACTGTTTTTCATGTTGGGGGTGAAGACAAAAAATAATTGTGGCAAGGGAATTTTCAGCTAGATGGTAGGAAAAGTTTTGCAATGTGTCGTGGTTTAACCCCAGTTGGCAACTAAGCACCACACCGCTTGCTCACCCTCCCCGCCCCNCCATATGGTATGGAATAGCCCTTTGGTCCGTTTGGGTCAGCTGTCCCGGCTGTGCCCCCTCCCAGCTTCTTGTGCACCTGGCAGAGCATGGGAAGCTGAAAAAGTCCTTGACTGGTGTAAGCACTGCTTTAGCTAAACTAAACCATCAGTGTGCTATCAGCATTCTTCTCATACTAAATCCAAAACACAGCACTACACCAGCTACTAGGAAGAAAATTAACTCTATCCCAGCCGAAACCAGGACACAATGGCCAAGGTTTAGCTTGGAAGAGGTTGGGATTGTGTAGGGGGAAGGTGGTCTCTCCATTGTCAGGGCTTCTCCGGGCAGGTGGTTGTACATGGCAGGAACGGTTCAAGCAGAAGTGCCTCTGCCTCTCTGCAGGAGCTCTCAGTGCCACTTCCAGATCTGTAGTCTGTGATTCTCCCAGACCACAGCTTTGTTTCTTCCTCTCCTTCATTTTTCTCCATTTAGAGCAGCAGTTCCCACATACTTAGTTTGGAGCTGCTGTCCCAGATGTCCCACTGAAGTTTCCCATTTCTGTGCCTGAGTTTATTAGCTGAAATGTGGTGACACAGCTGGTCCCATAACTATGCTTATTGCTTGGATTTTTTCCTTGCTTTGCAGCTTTTTATGAATATAGTGCATATGGCTTTCCTCTCCAAGGAGCAGTGCTATTTCCAAACTTTCCTCTTATGAATACTATGTATTTCTAAAGGCAGGATTTCTCCCTTCCCTCACCAGCCCTGCAGTTGTGTCTTTCCGTGTCTCTTGTGCCCTTCACCTGCTGAAGATGCACTAGAGCTAAGTCCAGCAAAGCAGTCATGAATCTGGATCCTGCATCCTGTGGGATGCAATCACCAATAAAGCTGAGCCTTTGTGCAACTAATACATTATGGTATTGATGCTAGCTCACTTCATGTCTGTGGCTCTTCCTGGGTTATCTGAAAGCAGTATTTTTTGTATTAGAACCAGTTTGTCAAATTGTCAAGGAAGGTGTGCCACATAGCTCTCGCCTCCCATGTAGTAACATCAGTGCTGACCTCCTCTAGCTATTCAGAGGCAGTGATTTTCCATCATACGATACAAAGACACAATCAGCAAGACGGAAAGGCTAGAATCAAGAGCTCTCCAGGGTGCGCTGCCTTAATAGGATTTTAAGAAAACATCTGTAAGACAGTCCCCTCAGAAGTAAGTTGCATAACATGTCCCAGGAATGAGGAGCCTGTTTTGCCAGTGAACCACAGGCTGCAGCCTTTTGCTGGCTAGCGAGTGCCTGTACTCTGTCAGCGCAAGTCTGGTCCCAGCTAGGGAGGTCTCTCAGTGTAACCTTGGGGAAAGAAACGTGACCACTTTTAGTATGGTCAGTGCAGCTGTCTGTTTCATTTTTTTCCCCAACTTTGCTGTTCATCAGATTTGTTTTAAGTCTGTAATAATCTGACCTGGGCAAATGAGCTTCAGGCTTGAAACCTGGCCTGACACTGTGGAGATGTTTTTGGCCTGTAACCCCAAGAAACACCAAGCCGCAGTGCAGTGGAGCTCTTTTGTCTTCTGGTGGTCATGGGCATTTAGTAACCCGAATGATCATGTCTGTGTTGCTATCTTCATCCCTAGTGTGACCACATTGAATCTGGCAGAGAGAGTCAATACATATCTCCTTCCCATGCCCTTAGCCTGAACATGTTTTGAAATATATCTTAAATATAATTTTTTCTGAAGGAAGGGGAACTGAGGAGCCTTTGCCTACCCAGTGCCACTCTGCACTCTTCATTGGAAAGCAGCCTGGCCTCTCACATAGACTGAAGACCCCAGAGGGGCTCCACTGCTGATAGTTTTGCTGTCTGCTTGCTTTCTTGTGTCTTACCCAAGAAGCTTCACTGCCTGCACTGATTCTGTTTTCACTAGATCTGCTCATACGGGCTTTGGGGCTCTTTTCCCAAGGACATAGAGGGTGATCTGGGATGGCAGAGGGGCACAGGAGGACGGTGGCTGAGGCAGCTGCTGCCTCTGTTGCTTTGGTGGAAGCAGCCGATGCTCTGTGACATTTGCTAACAGACGGTGCAAAACTCCAGCAGTGTCAGAGGTATGTGGCTAAAAGGTACCACACAAAAGATTCAAGTCCTGTGTGGCTAATGCTTGAATGTGTTGTCTTAAAGCTCTGGTGACCTGCCAGCCGGATGAATTCCAATGTGGCGATGGGACGTGTATCCACGGAGCAAAACAGTGTGACAAGGTGCACGACTGTCCTGACAACAGCGACGAGGCAGGCTGCGTCCAAGGTAAGTATGGACAGCTCTGTACTCCTTGTGCTCCGTGGTGTGAGCCTGCAAGAGCTGCGTGGCCACTGGAGAGGGAAGAGGCCTGTGCTGCTCCTCTGGGCCATGGCGGGCAGCTTCCTGTAGAGAGTTTTAAGCCATTCTGGCAATGGGGTTGTTTGGGAGAGATGATTGTGCTGACCAGGCAGACTGCATGACTTGAAAAGTTCCTTGCATGATACTCAGGCTTAATGTTCATTTGCTTAATCCCATCCCATTTCTGCTAATGACACCTTCTTGAAGCTTTATGTCAGGCTTTTTGTTGTCATGAGCCTCATCTAACTTAGTTGCTTTCCTCTCTTGCCCGACATGACAGAGTCAGCATGTGAAAGTCCCAGCAAGTTTCAGTGTAAGAGTGGAGAGTGCATTGACGGAGGCAAAGTGTGCGATTCACATAGAGACTGCAGGGACTGGTCTGACGAGCCTCTGAAAGAATGTGGTACAGTACTTGCCTTCTACATGTTGCTCCTGTTGTAACTGCTTCCCCTCTCCTCCATCTGGTGCTCACAGCTTTGAGTGTAACCACATGTAGCTGCTAATGCTATTTCTCACTCTGCTCCTCTTTCCTTGCCTTTATTCTCTCATCACCCTTCATATGAATATAATTAGTAGCCTAGTCTGATCATCTGTAAGTTTGAACTGTGCCCTTCTCAACTCAGTTTTTATTCTTGGAGGGATGTATGAACTGAGCACGGGACTAGGAACCAGGAACTCCCCCTCTCCCCAGATACTAGTGTCCTCCACAGCATAGACCAGTTTATTTAGCCTCATTGCCTAAATTATCTTTGAATGTAAGATGATGATAACATCATAAAAATTTAGCATTGGGAATGTGCTTTGAAGGTGAAAACACATAGAGTAGCAGCAGTCACTGAGAGATGACTTCAGCCATTTCTGGGTTTTACATGTTGTTGCTACTTCCCTTAAAAGTGGCAGCAGGTTGCTCTCTGCAGTGTCCTGGGCTAGCAAGAATACGCAAGCCACAAGAGCTGGGTCTCCATCGGGGCTGTCAGAGTCAGCAGAATAGAAAACCCAGGCCAGAGAGCTGTCCCTAGGGCAGCCCCTCTCTCACCTTTCCCACCAGCCATTGTGGGCATCAGCCCCAATCTGAAGCATTACTCAAACACATTTGTTTTTTTCCCCAGTGCAGAAATGTCTCAGACAGGCATTCCTTCCCATGACATCAGGGAGCACCAGTAGCATGGAGCTCAGTGCCTGCCTCTTAAATAACTCACATTCAGCCAGTCTCTCCTCTGTATCAGACAAGAAATGTGTGTGCATGCCTAGTGAGGATGCTCTTACCTTGTGCTTTCGGTATGCCCTTGCTTTCTTCCACACTAATCCACATCTCCCTGTCTTTCTGAGTGGGTGTTGGAACTTGTCTGTCTGTGGAGGTCTCCCAACAAAGCTGGCAGCCCAGTTAGTCTTAGGAGACTGGGCGGTGGCACGGCACAGCTGGACTTGGTGCTCAACCTTACGGTGGTGCCATGGCTGACTTGGTGCAGTCCCAGGCTGGCAGTGAAGTGTCACTTGAGTTAGGAGGCTGAGCAGAGAATAGCCCCCAAAGGAAACATGTTTCTTTAAGAGTGCAGAATGGTGTGGATTGCTGTGAAAGTAATGCGCACGCACAAGTAATCCACACAGGAGGCAGGAGGTGCAGGACATGCTCCTCATCTCGGTGTGTCTGTCTAGCTGTGTGCTAGACACTGCAGCGTCCTCCAAGATTCCCCCAAAACGCACAGCAGAAGACAGAACATCATTTGTCTTATTTTAGGCAGGCAGTGAATATACTGATGAAGTTTGGGTAATGGGCAGCAGCTGCCCAGCGGAAAGAGAAACAGGGTAACGTCTCTGCCTGGCTCCTCCTCAGCTCCTGTTGAAAAGTGCAGCAAGTGAACCAGCACTTGATTTACAGTGTCTAAATCCATTCCACAAAGCACCTCTGAAACCATGGGAATCATCTGATTGAGGGTTTGCTTGTTAGTTGAAACAGCCTTTGTAGTATTTTGCAGAGAGCAGTTGTGCATGTTTATGACCCGATTTGCTAGAGGCCTGTGCAAGTGTAGGAATAGGTGATATCCATTAATAAACATCATTGAACAGTGATAACACACAATGCAACTCTGTGGACACCTTCTTGGAGCCTAGTGAACTTCCTCTGTTAATAATGTATTGATATCTGTATGTGTGTGTCTTTGATAGGAAGGTGAAAGCATCCCAGAGCTGAGAGTTCCTTCTGGCATGGTATTTTCCTAGTCTTACTGACTTAATTGGCTTGTGGTTGTTTTCATTTTCTTCCAAGACCACTGGTTTAATGGCTCTGCTGTACTGCTCACCTGCAGTGTGCAAGGAAGCAAGAAGTAAAAGATAAATGAAAAATTCGCCTTTAAATTGCATTATAGATTGAAGCAAATCAGTTTTGCTTGTTCAAGTGAGCCCACTATCCCTGATATCCCACAATGTCTCTTCAGCAGTCTTACTTAGGGAGAGAACTTTCTCTTCACCTTGTGTAGGTTAATTACAACAACAAGAAATGTTATTTCTGACAGGAAACCAGCTTTCCTCAACCTCTTATTCAGTTCTAGTTACAAGGATCCATTTAGTCTGTTTTTCATTTCAGCACTTGAAAGCAGGATCAGAGAGGTGGCCTTGGATTAGACAGGGACCCAGGAGAGGATGGGGGCTGCTGTTTCATAAATTGCACGCTTGGGCTGATGCAGGCTGCCAGCAGAGACTGTCGTGTGGGAGGTGTTTGTGGGAGGATTGTATCTCAGTGCTAATGGAGTATCTCTGACAGACTGTACTCTGGTGTTTTCTGGCATTTTCACATAGATCATTCCTTGGAGCTAGATGGGAAAATAGTACAGTATTTCAAAATAGCTGGCCCCTGGGACATGAGACTCCCCCAGCATGAATTATTAAAGCTCAGAGAGACTGTTCAGAAAAGTCAACATGAACCAGCGCATGGGGAAGAAGGAGTCTCCTGGAGAGAGGCCTTCGGTCCCTTGGAAGTTCCTCACATGTGGCAGACCATGCTCAAAGCAGCAGCTCTCTGATGGGATGAGATGCAGAGATTCACATACGCTGTATCCCCAGGGCTCCCTGTTCATTTAGCCACTAGCTTTCAGTCCAAATGATCCTACAGTGTTGGTTTGGAATAATAAAGAGCAAGAAAGTGATATGGTGGTGGCTTCCTATCTGTGAAGTCACTTATATACTCTATGGGACCAGCTCCTGGCTACTAAAAGCTGATAGATATTGGAAAATTTCTGAGGACTTCTCTTAATTTTATTCAGTCTTACAACTAAAAGCCCTCCTTTGTCATAGATAATCTGTATATCCCTTCCAGATATTAATGAATGCTCTATGAACAACGGTGGTTGCTCACACATATGCAAAGACTTGAAGATTGGTTATGAATGTGAATGCCCGCTTGGATACAAGCTTCTGGATAAAAAAACGTGTGGAGGTAATTTACATGCAAACAGCAGTCCCTTGTGTTTCACCATACAGAGACATGATTATATTCACTTCAGCATTGCTCTATCACAGATGGTTTGATTTCAAGTTATTGATGGCTTTCAAACACTCCTTTCAGACATAGATGAATGTGAGAATCCAGACGCTTGTAGCCAGATCTGCATTAATTACAAGGGGGACTACAAATGCGAGTGCTACGAAGGATATGAGATGGACACCCTGTCCAAGAACTGCAAAGCTGTAGGTAAGACAGCGCCACAGGCACTTAAACTCTGCTTGCTCAACATCACAACTCGGATAAGAAAATACGCTTGCAGGGCTGAGGCTAGGGGAACAGAAACAAAAGGAAACTAGCAAAGCAAGCAAGCAAAGACATTTCATTTTGAGCAGCACAGAACTGCTGCAGTGATAGCAGATGTGTCTCTAGGCAAGAACTACTGATCATGCAGATCAGAATATTTTAACTGTACAGAGCAAGATTACAGTCACTAGTTGGCTGTTTGAAGCTGAAACTAGAAAAGAAAGTCTCTTGACAGGTGTTATTAAAAACAGTACAGCAAAAACATTTAGTGGTAGTAGTATTAAAAGGAAGGAAACACCCCAATTAAAGCACAGTAGGGTAGCCACCTCTCCATCCTCCCAGCCTCTACACAAATACCAACATGAACACCAGCAGTTTGCTCGATCTTATTGCAGAAATGAATGTTAATGTCAGAGGGATAGAAAGTTGAATTGTACAAGACTGAGCATTAGCCATGCTGGGGGTTTCTTTAATGGAAATGGTGGGTCTCTTGGGGAAGGGTGAATTACCTGCAATACAAAATTGCTTCTCTAGTGTTATCCTGCACATCCATGTGGCCTCTTTCTTCCCAGGTTCTATATGTTATGCAGAGTGTCCTTCTGTCCTCATAAAGTCTGTTAGTCTCACATCTGCAGTGAGTTAGGACTGACCCAAATCCTGGGCTGCTGATCTGCTTGTTGGTTAGAAAATTCTGTTGTGCCTGAGAGTCTGTGCTGGGAGCCCTGCAGCACGACATATTCCAGAGCTAGAACCTTGTCCCAGCTCTTCCCTTTCAGTATCATGTTCTTCAGTCCCCTTTTGTCCTTCCCAGTAGAAAGATGCTCTTTGCTAGTATCTTCTACTGGCCACTGTTGGAGACAAACCAGTGTAACCCACTAAAGCTCATTCTGAGCTCCCATCCTGTCCCTGCCTCAAACAGAGAGGTGCACAAAGAGCGAACTAAAGCTTTAGCTGTTTGACTCATAGCTTATTTTAGTGACACTTAAGAACATGGAGAATCACGTGCTCTGCTACTTGCAGAGGGCGAGGATGCGCACCTCGTTCTCTGAGCTTAGAAACATAGGTGTCTGCCTCCTACAGTAGCAAACTGGCCTCCATTGGGCCCACTGTGAATAATCATGGAGGCTAAGGTGCTAGCTATGGTCTTCTAAGCAAAATAACTATTGGGTTTCTATGTGTCCTGCTTTCCTGTCTTTTGGAAAATTCAGGTCAACTTTATGCTTTTTGAGAGGCTCTGGCCTGAGATCATGACTGCAATAGCAGTATCACCAGCACCCAGGCTGCAGGCTCTGGCTGCACAAAAAAAGAGATGTGAACTGCCTGAGCCCAAGTGCTCAGGTGGACTGCGTGAGTTCTGCATATACATGACAGTCTAAAACTCCTCCCTGGCAACCAGTCCTGGCTTTGCTGAATTCAACGTGGCTCTGTCATGCCTCAAGTCTGGCTGCCTCCCTTCCCTCCAGCCAGCCCAGAGGGCTGTCTCTCCCTTGTCCTGGCCATGAGTCACCAAAATCTGGCCCATGTATTTTGTATCTAAAATGTGTAATTGAAGGTGAGGACATTCCCCAGAGTTTTTCTTGGGCAGACCAAGAGCCAGCGTGCATCTAGTGACCACAGAGGTGCTGCAGTCCCCCATGTCCACGTGTGATAGTTCTGTCTCTGGAAGCCATTTACACTTGCTTCCGGTGTGGCGTAAAGCTTCCTTGTTGTTTGAGAAATGAAAGCTGAATCCAGCCCTCGGGTCAGCTGCTAAAATGACAAACGCGCTTATTTTCTGTGGTAGGCAAGAGTCCGTACCTGATCTTCACCAATCGCCATGAGGTCCGTAAGATAGACCTGGTGAAAAGGGACTACTCTCGCATCATTCCCATGCTGAAGAATGTCGTGGCACTGGATGTGGAGGTGTCAACAAACAGAATATATTGGTGTGATTTGTTCTACCGAAAAATCTACAGGTAAGGAGCAAGAGAGGATGTGTGTTTTGGTACCTTTCCAAAGCTATGGTTCAATCTGTACCCTTTAAGGACAATCTGCAGAGAAACAACGCAGGGTACAGTGAACCTGAGGGGTTTTCTTCCCTTACTGGATTACCTGTTGTGGCCCAGACTTTGTAAGCTTTTTTAAGAATTGATAAAGAAATCAGGGGCTTGTGCAGTTATCTGGTTAGATAATACAGGAAGGCTTTTTGTCAATAATAGATACTGCTGCATTTGTGCAATTACACGTAGACTCCTGTTTACTGAATAATAATATTGCTAAGCGATGCTGCATGAGACTGCTGCTGTGCTGTGTGCTTGCTGTATGTGAAACCACAAAGGACTTAGCATATGAAAGCACAAAGGAGGCAAATGGTGGGAGCAAGGAGGTAGCAACACAGATACTAGCTGCCCACTGTAGTCTCTGGTAGACTGGATTTAAATTCACGGCACTTGACCACAGGACACATTCTGTAATTCTCATTCTCCCTCTTCCTTCAGCTGTTTTTATGGCCTCCATCACAGTATTATGTACCGGGGCTTGTGAGTGTGCCTAGTTAAAAATGCATTTAATTTATGTGCTGAAAATCCCCCATGTATATTCTGATTTGCATAGCTATTGCACCCTATTGCAGCTTCTACAGTGATTTGTTCTGGATTTTAGCTAATGATCAGGCAAAGGTTGATTGGTTTCAGTGTGTGGAAGCCAAGCCAGGGTTTCTGCAGGCTGTGGTAGCTCCCATTCCATTGGCAGGGAAATTTGCCCAGGCTGTGCTGGGTATTAAGCACTTAAGTAGCTAGGCAGGTACCCTGAGCCGGCCTGTGGGGCTCTGGAAATGGGGATATGGTTCAGAAGAAAGCTGGCTTCTTTCACTGTGTCTGATTCTGTAGGCACAGGCAGGGGTGGGTAAGGGCTTCGTATTCATGCACAAGAGAATTACTTAAGACACACTGCTCCTTCTGCAGCTCTCCGACAGCAAATGCCCTGGGGTGCTGGAGGCCACTGAACAGTGTTCATACCCTGAACATGGCTGTACCAAGCCTTTTTCTTTTTCCAAACAGCAGAATTTTTGTCTTTCTTACTCCTGCTTGCATTAGCTTTGTTGTAAGTCCCACCTTTTCCGCAGAGCAAGCTGTGCAATTATAACTTCTTAACAATTAATGTTTCTGTTTAAGATACTGCTACTGTCATTAATGTCAAACACTTCTAAACAAAAGACCACCATGTCCTTCCAGCAGAGAGCAGGACTCCACCTGCAGGAGTCCTCTGGAGAAAAGAAGTCTATAGTTGAGAGGCTATTGCAAGGTGAAAACTATGGTACAGGAAGTAATTGCTGGCAAGAGATCCCATCTTTCTTAATGGTCACCTCACTCGCCTTTCCAGATCCTCTCCTATTGAGGTGATGTCCTCTTTGGGGTGTCAGAAGATCTTTTACAATATTTAGTTACTGGGAGAATTGAAATGTCACCTGCATTTCAGCCCTCCCATTCTGAAAGCTGCAGGAGCCTCTCTTGGCTTCCCCACCAGTGCAGGGAGTCACACTGAGGGTACAGCGCAGCAGCTTACTGCAGTGGTGGATGAGAAGTATGGAACACGACTGTTTCACTGAGTAGGAATTAACTGACCTGGAGTTATGTAGTTAGAACATGTGGTGCTCGTCAGAATAAAAGAACAGAGTCTTGGGAACACTGTCAGATGCCCTGCAGAACCCCAGTGATACCGTTCATTTGGTGTTGGGTCAGAGAGAAACCAAAACCATTCCTTGTAGTGAAGATGCAGTAGCATGCTCTTAATCCAGGCTGACTCTGCATAGCCATTCCAGCCTGGGCTGCAGACCATAAAACAGTGTCAAGAATTCCTGGTTTTAGACATTTGTTTCCAAGTCTCTAATCTGATACTTGAGAGCTCAGTTCCCGTACAACTTACCTTCTCATTCCATGACCAAAGGCAGGATGGGCAGTGAACAGGAGATGTAAANGGGGGGGGGGGGGCAGAAACTTTCTGCTGTTTTGTAACTTTTTTAAGATGTACCAAGTTATTCTAAGAGCCAGACTAAGCTCTTAGACACACTGATGCAAACTCAGAATAACTCCATTTCAGTTCACCCAGTGCAACTGATACTGGTGCAGGGGCAACAGAGCAGAATCAGCCTGTGTGCTTGTAGGAGCAACATTGAGTTATTTATGAAACATCCATGTGGAGTTTGTTGCCTTTCATTAGCGTTTTGAAAGATTTTGAGGCTGCCACTGATATTTAGTGAACATTTTCTTTGTATCTGATGAGATCACTTGCAAAATTAGTACAGCTCCATGAATTCCTTTGAATCATAATTAGTTACACAGGTCCTAATTCTGCAATACATTTAAGCACATTTATTATCTGTTCAGCAGAGCACTGGAGATTATATTTCTAATGTCCATAAATCCCTTGAATCGATGCTATTGAAGTTAACATGCCCAAAGTCAAATGTTTTGCTGAATTGTGCAGTTATAGCAGGAAGCAGGTAGAAAAATAAAATGACAGTTCCCTGTTCTGGAAATGCCTGCCATCCAGATACAGGGAAATAAGAACAAGTTCTAGGAGAAAGTGGAAGGTTGCAGCATGCAGCCATAAGGGTTTCTATGTCAGTCATGCTGCCACATGTGCACGTTCTTTCCATGGGGCTGCAGTGCTGCTACCTGGCATTCAGCTGTCTGAGGTCGAACTCCCACGCACATGTGCACGGCCCTCTCTGTGCCATGTGTCAGTCCAGTGACAAGTCCTGTCTTTGCAGTGCCTACATAGACAAAGCGAGTGACACAGCTGAGCAGGTGATTTTGATAGACAGCCAGCTGAACTCTCCTGAAGGACTGGCAATAGACTGGGTTCATAAGAATATCTACTGGACGGATTCGGGAAACAAGACCATCTCAGTGGCCACTGCAGATGGAAGCAGGAGGAGGACACTTTTCAACAGTGACCTCAGTGAGCCAAGAGCCATTGCTGTTGATCCCACACGGAGGTAGGTGTAAAGACCACAAACACTCCCTTTGCCAACAGCGATGTTCCAGTCTTCTTTCTGCCTCTCTTACAAACTTGTGGGTGGTTCTCATCTCATCAAGACTTCAGATGCCTTTTAAGATAAGTAGATCCATTGAACTTAAATGGGACTGCTGAGATGGTTCAACTAACTCTTTGCAAGGCCACTCCTGTTAAAGAAAGTTCTGAAAATAATGGTCAGGTCATGTGTTCGATAGGCCTGAGCTGGTCCAGGCACATAGGTTGTGCTGGAAAACGAAGTAGTCTGACGTGTATGGGGTACTTGGGTAAGTGAAGTCTACATACTTAGCAGACACACCAGGAGATAGTTTGCATGGGGTTACTAAGGTGTGATTTTGCATTCTGGTGCAAGTTTTGTGGCAGAGTACTCTGTGGGACAGTCTGTGGCTCCACTAGGTGCGTATCAGAATTAACTGAAGTGGCTGAGGGGCTTTGCTATAGTAAGGACCAGAACAGGGCACCTCCTACTCCGATTAGTAGTGCAGATTTCTTACACTACAGTCCAATTTACTGTTTTCTTGCATCTGTCTCTTTCAGGTTCATGTACTGGTCTGACTGGGGAGACAAAGCTAAGATTGAGAAAGCTGGCCTGAATGGTGTGGGGCGGCAAGTGCTGGTGACTGACAACATTGAGTGGCCAAATGGCATCACACTTGGTAAGAGCCCAGGTTAGAGCTACAGCATCCACTGTGGCTGACGTAAATTTATTTTTATTGTTAAATAGGAAAACAAAATTGTAAATACGCAAAGGCACCTGCGTGCCACAAAAATCCTGGAAATACTCTGTTCTGTGAGCAGAAAAACTGCTCACCACCACAAGCGATTTTATTTCAGTAGCAAGCATAGGCGGTAAGTCTTGGCACAGTCAGAACCTCATACTGCAGGAGCTTTGAGCTGCTTTTAGGTGTGCCTTACAGCAAAGGGAAATTTTGGGAGAGGATGCAGAGCTGCAACAACCTTTTGGAAGTCCAGGAAGCATCAGAGAGTCCTTGGTGCTAGTGTGTCTGGACCTGGACCTGTCTCAGAAGCAGTCTCAAGATACTTCATTGGACTGATTAATGCATGGTACATCAAGGAAAGAGAGACAGCCTGCAGAGCCCATTCCCTGTTGATGTGGCTGCCCAGCCGCTCTGGGTCGGGGTAGCAAGATGGAACCCATCTTGGCTCATATCCTGCATCCTGCTGGCCCACACAGGGCTGTGGTGGTTCTCGCTGCCACATGAAGTTGCAAGAGTGGAAAAGAGGTTTCCTGCCCTTATGGGGCAGCAGGGGACACCCTCCTCTGGAGTTACAGCCATATGTGTTTAACGCCATGCAGATGTGAGGTTCTCTGCTTGGTTTTATATTTGAAAATTCTGGCCATGACAAGGATGTACGAGAAAATGCTGCTACCATTGCGTAGTGCTGAAGTGCTACTGCTGTGAACAAACAATGTTATCCTTTAGTAATTAAGAAATTAATTAATGACTTGTTCAATTACAGAACTTGTTTTGTGTTGGCACTCATCCGCTTGCATTCTGTTTAGTGAATCTCATCCAAAATTAGTGAATTTGCTCCAGGAAGAGAAATTCAGTGCTTAGCGTTCTAAATAACATTGGATCTTTCCCTCCCACTCTTACCTGCACCCTCCCCAAAATGTGGCTGGTTGTGGTAGGAGTGTCCCCACCACCAGTGTTCCCCTGGCCTGCAGCACAAGAACAGTTTCTGGACCCAGGGTTCTTCTCCACTGAAAATGTGTAAGTCGCACAGCTTCTTCAGAGAGGTGTTTCATTCGAATCACAGTTGTTCTCCAGCAAGAGGCCAAGGACTGAATAGCCTTGAGAGGGATGAAGCTTCTCGCGCAGGCACTGATGGAGTGACTCTGGGAAGCCCAAACTGCTGCTGGCCTGCTCCTCCTGGTAACAAAAGAACCTCATTGTACAAAGCTGTCAGTCAGGCATTCGTCTCCCCCCCCCACACACACCCCAGAATGTTCCTTGTTTTTAATCTTTTTTATAGGGTCTTGTCCCAGCATATCTGGGCACTGATTCAAGATCAGAACTAGTGTTTAAAAAAAAAAGGCCCAATAAGAAAGAGATTAGTCATGCTGCCACCAGGAAAAACACGCTGGGCAAGAGAAAAAAAGAGTTGCAGGAGCTGTGTGTAATTTTGCTTCATTGTGTTTCACTTCTCAGATTTGCTGAATCAGCGTCTCTACTGGGTAGACTCCAAATTGCATTCATTGTCCTGCATTGATTTCAATGGCAGCAACAGAAAAGTTCTGATCTCTTCTGTTGACGATCTGAGCCATCCTTTCGGCTTAGCAGTGTTTGAGGTAAGAGTCGAAAACGGATGCAGAATAGACTGGAGACTGCAAGAGGTCTCAGAGCTCTTCTTGATTAAAACTTCTGCCTTTTGCATAGCACAGAAAGCTCAGCGAGGGCATTTGCTACTATAGAAACCAATCAACTTGGTGTGGGTTCAGCAGGGAAAATTGTTTTCTAATGCCCTTAATCAGGAGCAATGCGTTGTCTCATGCTTTCACCTAATATAGTACCAGTGCATCCATGAGGGGCAGGTGGTGCCCAGTGTAACACCTCCCACAGAATTGGAAAATGGGTAATGGGTTTTCCTTGATTTGAATTGAGCCAACTGTCCATACAAATGCCAAAACTTTTAGCAAGGGAATGGAGAAGCCACTTACTGTGATCAGCAGGTGGGACAACCATTCACTGAGTGTCACTGCAACATGTCTCTTGTCTTTTGAAAGTCGAATTTTGCAGGGAGCTGCATGGGATCAGAGCAACCTCAGCCTGCAATGGAACATTCTGCTGCTCTCAGCGGCTTTGTTTCACACCATCTTTGCATACCTGTGTTGCATTTTCTGGTGCCAACAGAATCCTCGGGGGAGGGGACAGCCCCTTAAATTTTGCTGCGTTGGCTAGTTGTTTCTGTTGTCCATCCCAGCATCTGCAGAAGTATCCTCAGAAACGTTTTCACCTGTCTCAGGAGTCTCAAGGCTTCAGCTGGGAGTATCTGTGCCAGCAAGGCACTCGCAGGGCTCCCCCTGCAGTCACTGTGCACCAGTGCATTGCTAAGGGTGGGGACTTGGCATTAAAAAGGTACTTGTTCACCTAGTTCTGAAAGGGTCCGATAATTCTCTTTCAGGCTGAACTGCTCCAGTTATGACATATAAACCCTGCCATACATCAGAGAAACTTCCCTGTCCAAAAACAATATAGCTGTGATCCTACAAAGACATAAGGCTATTTTCACGAAGGCGTTAGGCTTCCGACTCCTACCCGAGTATGTTCCATTGAAAACCCTATTAGTCTTGTAGATTCAGTACTCTTGTACCATTCAGTGTCACACTGTAGCCTTACTAAGAGCACTGCAGTAATTAATTAAATAGTATAGTTCAGATCCTCAAAGGTCATCATGGAAGAACTAAGACCTGCTGAGATCTGCAGAAATTACTACATAAATGTGCATCCATGTTTTTGCCATTAGTTTATACACAGCTACCCAGTGGCAGGGCCCAGGGCTAATGGCTTCCTTGCAGTTTGTATCTCATGCTAAGCATGCATTCGAAACTCTGCATTCCCCGTCCTATCTCAGGAGTACTCCAGCGGTATGGAAGACATAATTCAAATCCCTGCTTTGCCTGGGTGGAGACAATCCAGCTCTTCCTCCCGTGGTAGAGGATTGCCAAGTATTACTAGCCTGGGGCAGCAAAGTCTTCTCTTTTGTAGCTAAGCTCCTTTCTGCAATTATTTAAATGATTATGGGAACAAAAGCTTCAACTTTGGCACCTCGCTCTAGGTAAGCTATAGCAGAGAAAGGTGTCTGGTTGGCTCCCTGTCAAGGTGTGTGTCACAGCCTCCTTTCTTTTCGTTTCACCTAACTAGGTTGGCTTTTGACTCAGCAAACCCCTGTTCCTTTAAATTCTCATTCTTCCCACGCAATATGTGTGATATCTAGGCATCTAACTTTGGGCACAGGTTTCCCCAACACATTGCTGCTCTTTAGTTTTATCCTCATCAGCAACGTTTGGAAGGATCTCTTGGGTTACTTAACCTCTGTACAACCTTCTTCATCTGAATGGCTGGTTAGAATAACAGACAACCCTTTTGCTTTTGATAGTTTGCCCTTGTTCTCCAGCAATGTGGCTTTCCTTACTGATATATATGTGCTTTTTAGCAGGCAGCAGCATACATAGCTGACCAAGCAAATAAATACTGTTTGATTACTGCAATTCCTGTGTACCTCCTTGACCAGTTATTTTGTATCTTCAATCATAGTATGCCATGCAAAAGATATTAATAAAAAAAAGAGAAATAGATACTCATCTTCCAGGTGTGCTGTAGTCACTGGCCTCTTCGTAAATACCTGTTTAATGCAGGTCTTGTCTTCATAAAGGAGGAAAAAATTAGCAGAGATAACGAAAGTTTCTGGTATGGCCCTTTGGTTCTGCTCTTCTAAAAAAAGAAATGGTTCAGAAACAGAATGTATGCAACTCTTCTGTACTTAACCGAATTTCTGCTCCCTTGTCTCAGTCTCATAGCTACTGAGAATTACTAAGCAGTTTATAAACATGTAGGATTGTTGTGCTTTTAAACATTAGAAATGACAGTGTCCAAAAAAAAGAAAAAAGCTGCAGATAGAAGTAGCGTGAACTGAAGGTGCCCCAAGGTAGGAACACAGTGCGTTGACTTTGTGATTACTGGAGTTTAATCCGACTTGAGTTGGATTTGAGCAGGGCCAGGTCAGAAATCCTGTGCATTTCCTGCAGGACAGAGTGTTCTGGACTGACCTGGAGAACGAAGCAATCTTCAGCGCAAACAGGCTGAATGGCTTGGACATCTCCGTTTTGGCAGAAAATCTCAATAATCCTCATGACATCGTGGTATTTCATGAATTAAAGCAGCCCAAAGGTAAGACATGTCCTCAGGGCATCATGGCCCTAAATCAGGTTTATTTAATTAGTAAATGAAATGCTTTCTCATGGTTCTTGATGAGAGAGAAAGCACAGATAATAATGTGAAATCAATGCCTAATGTTTGAAGTTCCTGCATAATTAATTCAGCAGCAGCATTTATTGAAAAGTCTGGAATTTGTTACTAGCTGTTTAATTAGCATCTTTGATAACAGTGAGTTACTCTCGTCACTGTGATGCTTGCCATTCATTATATATTTGGGCAGTTTTTATAATAGTCTGTAAGGTTTCGCTCTACTTCAAACTGTAAAGATGATTAAGCAGCCTGATTAATTGAGGTAGGGAGTGGAAGAGAGTCTTCTTAGAGGACCTGATATTTCTTTGCCAAGAACAAGAAAGAAATAATCAGAAAAATAACTTGTCTCTTCTTCCATCCTTGAACAGCTCCAGATTCTTGTGAGCTCAGCCCCCAACCAAATGGAGGCTGCGAGTATTTGTGTCTTCCTGCACCTCAGATCTCTCCGCATTCTCCCAAATATACATGTGCCTGTCCTGACAATATGTGGCTGGGTCCTGACATGAAAAAATGCTACAAAGGTAAATACAATCACGTCACTGTTTTGCTATTCCAACAAAATCATACTTGGAGTCAATGTATTTCCTGATGGTGTAGCACACATTTGCTTTTGTATTCCACATACTTGCTGCCTTCTGAACACAGCATTGTGGTGTCCTTTATTGAAAACTTGCTTATTTTTGAAAGCATAACCAGAAAAAGATACAGCAGGAAGAGGAAAAAAGGGATAAGACCCAGCACTAAAAGTGTGAATGGTCAATAAATGATTAAAATTTGTCACATTATTGCCCTATAGATTCTGGATGTGGAGAGGCCACAGTCATTGCCGATAACATCCTGAAGAGATGGGTGGTTTCAGTGTAGTTTTCCGTAACATGCAAATAGTTCCTGGTACAAATTCAGTATCTTCTGAGGTACTGAAAAAAAAACCCAAGTTTTTTAACTTCTTAACTACCTTCCATTGAGAATGCTTTATTACTATTAATAAAGCTTGACTTCAGGAAATCATTTCTGTAGCTTTAGGCAGAGAACTATCGATGTCTGACTACCTGGTAAATAAATAGAATTGGAATTTGGTTTCTGCTTCTAATCAGTAAGCATAACAATCCTCCCCAGATTGATATCACCATTTGTGATTTGCTTTGTGTACTTACTTCTACCAAATTTCATGTTTGCTCTTGCTTTTCAGATCTTCCAACTGCTTCAACTACTGTCCTGGTTTCTACAACCACAGCATCCCGTACTGCCAGTACCACAAGCATCGCAAGTCTAATTGGCAGTGCCAGTAACACCACTGAAGTCGTCCCCAAAGCTGTATCAGAAGCTACAATTACCACCCCAAGTTTTCATTTACCTTCCACCACATCCATCCTTATAGATTCTGAGATGACCACTGGAAACAGCAATTTATCACAGCATTGTAAGAGAATGAGATTCCTCTTTTCTTTTTCTATATATACCATATCACAAAAACTCATGCACTGCTGGGAGACCTGACCTAACACCTGAGTTATAAACAGGTCAGATGCAGGCACATCCTGTTGCATAGCGGGAGAAATCAGGTACTCTTTCTGCAGACACCTCTGTTATGATGGCTGATGTGATTCCAGTCGCTCAGGATGTTAAGGAACTTAGGTTTTCATCCAGCACATGTAAAGCTGACTCTAGAGATGAGGCCCTCAGAGTTCATACCAGTCCTTGCCTTGTGTCTAATACTAGTTCATCCCAGCTTCAGTGCTGTTTGTAGTGCTGCATACCATAACACAGATGATTCTACAGGTGCTTTACCTATTTTAATTGTTTAATTATTAATGTGATCCAGCACAAGTTGTGGGTGAAAAATGCCTCCTGTCCAGCTTTAGCCCTGCTGGACGTTTGGAATTACTACAGCCCAAGACAAGCTGCATCTGTTTTGCGTGGCTGTGCTTTGCATGTTAATGTGGCCTGATCCATGACATATGTTTGAATTTTTTCATTACAATATTAGAAAAGTATCCCAATGG
>VYZW01035607.1:57977-71533 GCA_013401315.1 Balaeniceps rex | reverse complement strand
ACATTGATTCTTTGTTCTGGATTTTTAAAAATCTTAAGTTATCAGGCAACTTTATGTTGTTGTTCTTTATTTTAGAAATCTTGTGATGCTTGATTTACTCCCAGAATGCCTAATTTTGATTCACTTGAACAAAAATACTGTATATGAACTAAAATTCAAATGGGTTTTGTAAACTTCATCCACAATTTTAGGTAGCACTGCTGTAAGGTATTTTATTTAAAAAAAAAACAAACAAACCACTGCAGATATGTTTGGGTCCTGTTCTTTTTTAATGTAAAAGAATTTGTGCGTGGATAACAGAAAGTCAGACTTATTTCACCATATGTTTTCTGTGGTCAGCTAGACCTTACTGCTGCAGTGGTTTTCCGGTGGGGTTCTGCAGTAGCCCACACCAGAGTGAGGAGCGAGACCCCTGCTCCTGCAGCTAGACCATGTCCCTAAAGATGTCCCTAAGGAACATCTCTTAGATAAATACCAGAAACATCCACTCACCCAGAATCAATGTGGGTTTCGATAGACTGAGCAAATCTTGTTATACATGTTATCTTATTACATTTGTGTAGGTTTTGCTTTGTATGTTTACCTTCAAACTGACAGGCACCTAAACTATGCTTTTTATGCACTGAAAATTAATGGTAGTTCAGTGTAAGCTATTTTCACCACAGGTACTAAATAATGTCTAGAGAAGACAAGTTTTTTACGTTTTCCTAATCTTTTAATGTTTTAATGTAAATATCATTGTGTGTTCCATATTGAATACTTTCGGTTGGGAAAGCATTTATAGACACCCAGACATCAGAGCAGAGCAGTCATGGTGAGGTCTGTAGGGCTGATTTAACTATTTGATTTGACTACTCAGTAAGTTTTGGCGGATGCCTTTCATGTCAGTGATGAAATCTGAAATGTTACTGTAATTAAGACACTTAGTTATCTGCAAAGGAGATCTCTGCCTTCTCCTCAGAGGATGATATCCCTGTTTCCCATGTTTGTTCTGTAAACCCATCTTTATTCAGTAACCAAGTTTTACTGTCTCTTTTAAATGGGCAGGAAACTGAAGGTCATCTAAAATAAATTTGATTCACAAAAGAAATTCATAGGCCGAAAATCAATCCCAGGACTCGAGAGTGTAGATCATTGATTTAATCACAAAGTCATCCGGTCTCTCAATAAACTACCTGATGAGCAAGCTTATATACGTATGTACTTATATGTGTAGATACAAAACCTATAGTAAAATTATTTCATTAACCTATATTAAAATTATTTAATTATATAGAAACATGAGCTGGTTTTTTGGTTGCTTACTCTAGGGTGGGTGACACCCATTGGCTAATCCAAGCTAAACAATTTCTGACCATGTTACTCTTTGAACAGCTTACAGTTATCCTGTTTAGCATGGAGGGAAGTGGGATTTGGAAAGACATACAAATCTGGATAATTTTAAAATATTTTTTCTTAGAGGAAATACGTTTCTGTAGAACGCGAGAGGTAAGTCAGAAAAATGAAGCACAATCTCATTCTCAAGTAGCTTTTTAGCCAAAGAGAGGAATTACACACTTCCTGAGAGCCTGCAGTTTGGTACTGCAGTTGTGTAGAGGGTAGCAATGAAAAATGATCTTCTCTCACTTCATTTCTTAGGAGTAGCTCTTTCTGCTGGTTTTGAATGTGTCTCTTTTGCTGTCTATTAATAGTGAATCTCAGCAGATGAGGTTTGCAGGTCAAGATAAAAAACCCTCCAAAACCTACATGTAGACATAGCACTAGAGTGTGCCTGGAAATCCTATCTTCAATAAAATACAAAGATGTCAGCTAGAGTCTGAGGAACACAATACAGTGAATAACAGATTTTGTATTTGATGAACTAAGTCTGCATCCTCCCATCACACTGCTGGATTCACTGCCGTTTTAATAGGAGGAAGAAACCCATTGATTTCAAGGGGCTTTGGGTCAATCTGACAGAGAATTGACAAAACCCAGAGATTTCTCATATACCTACAGTATATATTCCTATATTAACCTTACTAACAACCCTTCTACTTCAGTGCTGCAGAGAGCTGCTGCAGAAAACGATTCAGCCTGAACCTTAACTTGTTTCTAAGGAAGGTAAAGATGGAATTGTTATAGGGCTGTCAGGATCCAGGTTTCTTTGTACTAGCTGCACATAGATACCAAAGACAAATTGGTATCAAATTCACAGCCCTTTGTTTAGATTTCCCTCAGCTTCATCCAAACCCTTTCTCCCAGGCTGGAGAGCTGCCACTGGGGGGGACACTGCCATGGAGAGAATATTATCGGGCAAAAGATTCCTGCCTTCCACTGGCAGGAAGCTGCTGAGAGAGGAATGAGAGGCATGGCCAGGAGAAGGGGGACGTGGTAGAGCTGGAGTCATGAACTGTAACGAAAGTGAATTAGTTTTGGCTGGGCAGCTCCTAGTGCAAGAAAAAGGGCACATTTAGCTGCTGGAAGCCCCACAGATTCCTCACAGCAGGACACAAGGCAATCACAAATCTGGCTGGCACTCTGGCTATACAGTGGAGCAAGCCAGCTGGCTCTCTGGGGTGAGAAATTCAGGCATAAGGTGGGAAGGAGGGACAGTGGGAAACTAGGGAGCTAGTTCCCAGTTTGGGAAACTAGATGCATTTGGCTCCTGAGTTTTGCTTCAGCTTAGTCAAGTCCACTGCTGCCAAATGGTACCCAAGTTCACGGGCAAAGAGGAAATGGGGGGAAAGTGCTGAGAGCAAAACTGAACTGAAAATAGGGAAAAAAATCAATTGGAAAATGCATTGAAATGATTGACTTGGGTCTGATTGCCACATGGGGGAGATCTAAGCCTAAACAGTCCTTTCAGAGCTGTGTCACGTAGGGGAATCCTTCAGCAAGCGCAGGGTGAGGCTCGACACTGTCTTTGTGGCTGGTGGGACAGCTGGATGATTCCATCAAATCATGCTGCCAGGTGACACGTGAAGACCTGGTGACATTCCTGGAAAAAAGCAATTAACAGCTGCTGAAAAGCAGAACCCTTCCTACCCTGTAATTCTTCTGACACACTTTAAACTTTCCCCATTATGGTGCTTTCCCTCTAAAACGTGCATGCTAGCTGTGGGAAACAAAGACATACAGCTCCATGGGTTATATGCCCAAAGCTTTCAAAGATACTGTGTGTTCTTTAAAAAAAGCCAAGTGCTTCCTCAGGTGGGAAGGTGGACACAGGTTCTGTAGGTCTTTTAAATGACAACAGATTAACATCGCTACAAAGTTAGCTTACGTAAAATTTGCTTTCACTGTAATGATTATTTCTTTAAATATAAAAAGCAGAATTGCTAAAAAGCTTCTTAGATAATATAGTCCGGTCTGTACATTTTGTGCCAAATTGGGCATTCATCAAAGCACCATAGTCAGTTAGGATTAAAAAACAGACTTGCAGACACCTTATGTAAAATAGTGAAGTACCTCATGAAGCAGCTAATAACAGGTTGCAGCTAGTTGTTGGTGTTTAAGTACGGATCCCTGACAGCTGCAGAATTACAGGCGCTTTTTAAAGTCACACTGAATACTGATGTGTATATCCCCAGTTCTATATCCCCACCAACAAGCTGACTATACAATTTGCCCTTTGTGGCTTCTCACACACAGCATGCAAGAAGACATAAGTCTGGGATCATGAGACAAGTCATATGGGCTTAAAGCCATTTTTGTGTCCCCCATAGTAGAAACCCAGTATCCAAAGCTAATATCCAATGGTCTGCACTTTTAAATCCCTGCTTTTACCTTTACCTGCAAGGACTAACGTATTGCCAGAAAGGTTATTTGTGTTGTATTTTTAGTCCAGGCACACTGAGTCTGTATATGTCCGAAAATTCAGGCTGACCTCTGATCTAGTGGAGCTGTGTGCCAAAGTATGTGTACTCGAGCTTTCGGTTAACTGCCCTCCATATGTACTTTCAAGCCTCTTGAGGTCAACCCAGAGCATGTTTCACAGCTGACGTTCATCCTCCCCGAACTCACATTAAATCTTCTAGCATCTGCTTTCTGTTTACAAGCAAGAGAAGCTGCAGGTGGGCTTTTAAAGTGCCTTTATTAAAATATTTTTTAAGTATATATGTTTTAAATGTTTAGTTAAATTATTTAAATGCTTATTTAATTATCTTTTTATATTACCAATGGCATGTTATACTTCACAGACATGTGGTTTAGCTGTAATTAACTTCAAATTTGTCCACTACATGTCAGACAACTGTAGGCTCCACACTGGAGCCAGAGAAACTTGTACTCAAAGAAGTAGTTGGCTTGTCTAAAACCATAACAAAATCAGCTTTGGATCTGTGACCAGAGCCCAGCTTTTCCAGCTTAACCAATACGTAAGATGTCTGGAGCATAGGAAGGCACCAGTTAGCTGTTGGTTATGGAAGACAGGGAAGTTAATGGGAGCAAACCAACTTTCAAAGAGACATTCCCATAAGACATGAACATACCAGTGACAGGGGGTTTGTTCTGTGCGGTGTGTGCCAAAAGAAGGGTCTGTGCCTACCCCTGTCTGTGGGTCTTCATGAGCTCAGGATAACCGGTGCTGTGTCTAATGACTCTACTCTTATTTCTGCTTAGTTTTCAGGACTTTACTTGTTGTCATTCTTCACTATCCTTGTTGGGCTGGTGCTCTACTCCTCCACGTCCACCTACGTAGCCCAGGATCCTCGGGTGTACAAGCAGTTCCGAAACCCTTCAGGACCTGTTGTAGACCTGCCAGCCACTGGCCAGCTGGAGCCTTCGGTAACATACACCAGCCTGGGGCAGGAGACAGAAGAGGAGCCTCACGTTAGAGTTGCTTAAACCCAGGGCTGTTGATCACGTACTGATGATTCAGTGGAGCTTGTATATCCATTATCTCTGTATTGTACATAGAGAAAGGTATTTACCAGGTGCAGTTACACCAGTGAGCTGCAAGGTAGCAAATAAGGAAAGCTCATAAAAATACAAATTAATTGTTCCAGGGCGTTCATTGCAAGGAGATGCCAGTCCCTCGTTTACGATATGAGCAGCATGTTTGCAATACAAACTGCTGTATATGAATCAGTTAATGTCAACTACCTGTGAAAGATATTCAATATATAAGCTGAAATTACAAAAAGAAATTCATAGAAGGGTGTTTTTGCACCCACTGAGTGATATTATGCCTAAGCCACAGCAGTTGTGGAGAAGCCGCCTTTTTACAGCAAATACACTTGTGCAGTCACTGTTAATTTCTCTCTAAGATTTGTTTGTTTGCACAAAATAGATGGGTTACTCGTGGTAGCAACACCCTGACACATTTTTGCTAGCACCTTGGATTTGGTGAGGGAAAGACAACAAATTCATCTGTGCTATCTGTCTAGTTGCCCTTTCTGGGTAATCTGTTCCATGAATCCAGAGGAGGGACAACTTACAATATCCGTCTCTATTCTAGGAATAGGTATAAGGCGAGCATTTTAGCCTTTCTATATTTGCGGAAGTGAAGTACTCAAGCATTGACCTCTCTATGATCCATGGCAGATTTCCTAGCGGCTGAGGTTCTGCATCAGGTGACAGGGAGTTAGTTTCTCTGTAGTTGTGACTTAACACAGATTTCTTACTTTTTAAATTTTAATCTGTAAAAAGAAAAACACATTTTCTAGTTTCCTATGTATTGTACCTCTCCATGGTAAGATGACATATCATGTGGATCAGGGCACTTATTTTAGATACTCAGTGCATCGAGGGCGCCTTCTGCTGTTCCAGTTTGCTTAGTCTCCTGTGGTTCATTATTCTAACAATAGCTATTAGAAATGTGTCAGTTTTTCACCAAAACCCACAAATTGTAAAAATCAGGAAGATTAAGTGAGGAATTCATGAGCAGAAAGACTGGACCATCTGCTGGTGTTGCTGCAGTAGCGCAAAGGCATTCATACCGGCAGGGTGCAGCCAATTATTTTTCATTAACTACAAAACCAGCAGAAGAATTCAGCAGTTTTCTTACGTTCCTGGGAAGATGTGAAAATAGTGAGGGTGTGCTCCACAACTGCACTTCTGCTCCAGTACGCTTATCAGAATGGGGGAAATCTTAGTTATCACCATGAAAAATCCATCTCTGCCTGTATGTTTGCTCTTCTGAGAGCCCAATAAAAGGAAATCATCCATCATCTATTTTTAATTCAAAATTAAGGAAGGGGAGATGGTCTTATGTCTAACAGATAGGAGAGGGATCCAGGAGAGCTTGGTTTTATTCACAGATATCTCTGCCATATCTCTGCGTGATCTTGGGCATGACTTACCGTCTGTGTGGCTGAGTTTCCCAATCTGTATATATGGGAATAATGATATTTTACCTACCTCACAGAGGTGCTATGGGACCAAGTTATTTTAAAATGCTTCAGGATCTTCAGAAGGAAGGAGATTAAGTAGTACACAATAGTGCTGTAAAAGTGTGTATACATTCATTGTATTTGAAAATGGAGTTTACGGCAGGGTTGATGAATATTTTGCTTGTGGGCATAGAAGATGAATTTGATTTGAATGCTATTCTGCTGAAGGAGTCTGTCTCAAGCGAAAATGTAGGGCTTCATGTTTGAAAAATACAACTTACCTATTTCTATTTAAAAAAGAAAAAAAATCAATCTGTATTCTAGAGATTAGAAAGGCCAGACAGTTCAACCAAGCAGGATGAATTTCTGCTGAGGTAACATTCATCTTTCATAGTCCTGTTCTGCTTTAATATAGAAGGGACTTCCCTGAAGCAGGCTGGGAGAAGTATGTATGCATAATACACATGAAGTGGCAAATGCCAAAATGCTATTGAACAGCAGAAGTATGTTGTATCTTATTCTTGCTGTGAAGGAGGAGGAGGAGAGGCAATTTCTGTCCCACCATGTTTAGGCTGTCTGCCACAATCCTGCTGCAGATGAGGGGAGGGTCTGCAATATTGCCAAACCATGCCCAAAACCAGCCCAAAACCTTCAGTTGAGATGGATTGGGTTTAAAATCATAACAAATGTATGATTTTTTTCCCTGCCTTCTGTTTATTTAATCTTTTTAGCACTGATGTTTCCAAGTTTTTTTGTCTTAAACCATTGAGGATTTAAAAAAAAAAAGATTCCCACAGAGAAACAGAGCCCATGTTCTGGGGATATTAAGGAAAGTCTAAATACTACGGGATTCAAAGGAAAAAAAAAAATTAAAACCACACAAGAAAGCTTACCTGATACTTCAGGGTAAGGTCTGTGGGGTGGAAGTCCAGGTGGGAAGCGCATGTTTGGGTGAAGCCCTCGTGCACAGGGGCCAGCAAGCACCCTCGGGTCAAGCCCTGGGAGGGCTTTGACTTGAGCTGGGTTTTGTACATTCCCCAGGAGCAGGGACTCTGGTTACAACCACCACGGCTCCCTCAGGTACCTGGAGGCACATTGGCAGCCACCTGTCATCTCAGTCTTCTTTGCTACCTTTTATACCAATTAAATACCTTTCTCAGAACATTAGTCCCCGTGTTGGTCTTGAGACCTTTGAGGATTGTGTGCGTGTGTGTTTGTTTCATGTTTACAATTCCTTCCTTTTGCATAATTGTTTTGGTTAATTTCATTATTAGTATTTATTTTTAAGCCAAATGTTTGTAGTCCTTCCACCTCCCCCTCTTCATTTTTCTGACACTAACTTGTAGATGTTTGTTAGAGTCTTCTCAGAAACAGTTGGGCAGGAGGCATCTCCTGGCCAGGTCACTGGGCTGGGAGTTTTTACAAACAAGGGTTTGTGATCCCCGGGTGGCAGAGAGGTGCCATCTGAACCAATTTTTATAGGCTATTTTAAAAGGCTCTGTTGTACGGAAATAAGTTATGAATGTTTCGGTGTGCCCTCTGCGCCCAGCCACCATCCCCTGTGTTACTTGCACAGGAGGAGTTTGATGTGCAAAGTGGAGCTGCTTCACTGTCTGTGTCTCCCGTTAAACAAGGTGGATACTTGGATGAGCACCAGTGCGCTAGCGCTGGATGGACCTCAAAGGAAAACAGTAGTATAGCTTTACAAGTAACTGTGTTGACTGAAAAACTGAGGTCTAGTGAAGGAAAACATTACTTCTACCTGCTTGTTTTCTGCAGTTCGAGACCTCAGTACGCACCAGCAAAGGTTCAGCTATCTAACCGGCAGCTACTCTCCGTGTTGCGTAGGACGTCTCTAGCTCTGTGTAGCTCCTTGCCTGAACAAACTGAGACTCTGTTATACTGCTGGCCCTGAGCAGCCCTTAGCAAGACTGATGTAATTTTCTGCTACTGGATGAAAACCTTCACTGGGAGACAGACCTTGTCTTTGTTCCAGCTATAAACTTTCAAAACACACAACGATAGACCAAGCAATTGAAAATTTTGCACCACTGTGTCATAAGAAGAAGTTTCAATGTATAGTGTAGAGATTGCTAACTTGTGCTATTAACATTTTGACAAGCGTGTAGTATCATTTTCTTTCCTTTTTTTTAAAACCATTTAGTATTCCTGCGCTAGCTACAAATATAAATTTTACCCCATGGGTAGGATTTTATTGTTAAATGCCATAATGAAGCACACTAATCTTGACACCGCAGATGGAAATACAAACCAAAACCAAAACCAAGCAAACAAAATCCCAACCCCCAAATCCTGCATCGAAAAAGCTGAACAGACCTTTCTCCATTTTGATATTTGCATGCTCCTATATGGACTGGCTGTGGCAATGTAATGCCTGTATAATGTTTTCAAATAAAAAAAATAAATGCTTTATGAAAGCGGGGTTATTAGTTTCCTTGCCTGTTTCCTTTCTGCTTTCTTAGCCTAAAACGATTTTTCTGAAGTGTAAATCTTGACTATAAATTTTTCGCTGTGCTGAGGACTTCTTTCCCTTGTGAGGTGGTTAACCTACAACTTCTTCCAAGTTGTCTAAGCATAGGTGCCGTTAGGCACCCTCCGGTATTTTGCCTGGCTGCTGGGTGCTGCTCCAGAAGGATAAGGGGTCTGCTGTGCACCCTCTGTCTTAACCTGCCATTCCCCTATGGCTAGCTCAGGTACCCTGATACTCGTTGCCCTCATTTGGACACAAAAGCACTCCCCCACTGCCTTCCTGAACTGATTAATCACTCTAGAAGTAATCTGGAGCAACACACACGTATGATGTTGAAGGGCTTATCTGGCAGAGGTTACTGAGAGTCTGCAGCTGCCTTGCCCAGCCCTCCCTCCCAGCTGCTCTGCCCTGCGGGGACACCTGCGGTGGCCCCGCTGCAGCACTGTTCCCCGGAGAGTCCTGAAACAGGAAAAGAAAGGATGGAGACAAAAATTAGACATCAGGGGAAAAGGAGTGTCAGGAGGAGCAGAATTGGGGAAAGAGAGAAAACGAGAGTTTGGCTTGTTTAAAGTCCGCATGAGAAGAAGGGAAAGGAAGATCCTGAGTGTGTGAGCGCAAGGGATTTTGTGAGCATGTGTTCACCTCTAAGAGTGTTTGCCAGCATATGCATCTGTCCATCTCTCTTTGCCTGATGTCTCCGCAGGAAGCTTCGCATCAGTATTTCTCACATACTTCATTGCTGAGAGTAAAGAAGGGAATGGAGACTGGTGAGCTCATTTCCAGCCTCTCCCTGCACTGTAACTGCATGGAACCCCAGACATTACAAAGCCAGCAGTGCTGCACCAAAGTGCTGGTTTATGTCTGATTTTCCAGTGTGAATGTTTCCTGAGTTATCAGGAGCTCCAGAAACTGAGTTAGTGTGTGCATGGCTTTATCATGCTAACAGTTGATTTGTATTTTCCTCCGAATCTGCTCAAGAGTCTCTCTGGCATTACAAAACTCTCCTTTTATTGCCTGGCTAGAATTCAGCCTGGGTGCTTGAGTCATATGAATAGTAATTGCTTGGAATTACTCTAAAAATAGATCATAAATAGGCATTAATGGATCTTTCTGTGTTTAAATCAAACATGTTTCAACACTGAAGGACACTCAATCAGCTTAAACCTACCAGTCTCCCTTTGTTTTTGTTTATTAAGAACTAGTTCTCCAAAATATTACAAATCCAAAGCTGAATGCTTAACAGCAGTATGCAATGGCATACAAATAAGGAAGCAATATTTTTTACAGTTATAAAAGTTGTTTTAAGTCTGCTTCACAATTTAAGACAAAAAAATATGCCAAACCTTTGCGAAAGGGAACACCTCTGCTTGTGCAGCCATAGACCTGTTCCCACAGCTTGCAAAGTGGCTAGCAAACGCCAACAATGCAGCAGTGATGATGTCATTGGAGTAAGAGCATTGGCCATGTCCTCCTCCTCCTCCAGTTTGAAGTGCAGGGTCATGCACTGCGGTACTTATTAATAAAAATTAATAAATTAATAAAAATTAATAAAAATTCCTGCTATATGGAGGGTGCTCATTCCATAGGGCTGGGATCACTAATCAGTGATTAGTTGCAGACTGGCTGTGAGCCACCAGCAAGAGACAAAAAACCCACAAATTGACCACAAAAAGCCAGTTGTAACCCTCAGACATTGTAACTTGCATTGCAGTTGGTATTTCAGTCTCAGTAAAAGACCCACAATGTTTCTTCAGGCCCCATCGCTGGCTGGGTGGCACAGAGCAGCCTCCACAGCCTTGGAAAACACCACGGGTGGCCCATGGTCCCATGAGGTCACTGTGCTGGGTGCAGGGAGGAACTGCTGCGCTGCCTCTCACCGGCATCTTCCTCGGCAAGGAGGAGCCCCTGCTACCACTGCTACTGTAAAGCAACCAGGCGGAGGAATAAAACTTGGCTGAAAGTAAATCCTGAGGCTCAATATGAAAAGTCAGCCCTCTGTGCAGTCAAGCATACATTCGCTATTATTTGGGGGCATTATTTTTCTTATCCTAGAAGTTCCATTTTTAATTGAAAACGATGCACTGGATTCCTCTGATATTCATGAGGTCAGAATTTGCCCCTTTATGGATAGTCTAGTATTGCAGAATCTCTTTAAGAATACAGATATTGTCAATCCTATATACTATACAAATATTTGTAAATTGAGGCTAGGTGAAGCTGATTTTATTGGATTTATAAATTTTATGCTACTTAGATTCTGATTTATAACCTTGAGCTATAGTTGACTTTTTTGTGACTCCTTATTATGTACAATGCCCTCAGGCAATTGCCTAGTGCTACCCTGATCTTAATAATGCATTATTAATTCCTGACTGCCAAATACATTATTTATACTAACTATTGCATTTTATTCCCCACGTCTTGATAGCAGTGGACTCATGCAATTTTAACGTAACTGCAAAGCTGTCAGTATGAAATCTTCCCCTCCTTTCCATGTGAAATATGTACATACTTGTCAAGAGCAAAGTATTGGATTTACGATGGATAAATAAAGGACTTTTTTTATTCAAGACCTTACCAAAGCAGAGATAGATAACGAACATGTGCTGAGTTTACATGATCATTGAGCACTGAAATGCTAAGCGATTCGACTACAACGCTAGAGACACTTTGCCTACAGAATAGTGACTCAGATATTTGGTAGGCTTGGATTTTTACAGGTGCAGAACGCCTGGAAGCCCACAGATCAACGTTATGTGAGGTCATGCGTATTTAACTTCACACTGCCTATAGTAGCCAGCATCACAGAAGCCTGGCTTTTTGCCAGATCCGTAGCAAACTAGCAATCAGCGTTTGCATATTCTTAAAATGACTACTTGCCTAGATGAACTTCCTAAGTGAGAAGGGGGAAGGGAATGGACTAATCATGACAGTAATCTGAACAGTCTCATTACGTGACTCCCCATGAGCTTTGGCTTGAATTATCTAATGTAGTTCTTGGCATTAAACAGATTTGCAGATGCTAAATAGGTCACACATGCATGCAGCCATTGGAGTGGATTTCCTAAGTCTTTGTGTCCCCATACTTCCTCTGTGAGCCTACACTTTAATTAAAGAGAAAAGAGAGTACCCACAAAACAGAATGACAACTTTATTCATTTAACATTTTTGCAGTTCAGATCTTCCACGCTTCAGCCTCCATTCAGCAGGATTCATTTAATAATTAAGTTGATGGGGAACATTAGCACTGCAGGACGTGCTTTGACATTGCATCCCGGGAGCACACCACCTCCTGCGGCAGGTCGTACTGCTACAGTGCCAGTGGGCCACACCAGCCAGCAAAGCATTTGAAAACCCAAAAATGTTTGTCTTTATTTTAGTCTGGAGCTTTCATGCAACATACAACAAAAGAAAAAAGGGTTTTAAAGTAAAACAGGTATGTATTGAAAGAAGAGGATAGCACCTAGCTCCCTAGTACCTGTGCTCTGTTACCCAGTTTGTCTGACAATCTCTTTTCCCAAGTCACCATCCACCAATCTCCACCTGGCCAAGACAACTCCTAAGCCCATCTTCTCTACCCTTTTGCTCTACATTAGTCACACTACATTCTGAATCCCTGACCTAAATGAACTCATTCACATCTTCATGACCCTTAGCTGTCCTGCCTCTCCCTCCCACTCTGCCCCCACAGTGTGGGTCCTCTGCCTGCTCGATGACCTCTCAGACAAACATCTTGCTGCGTTGCTGCTCATGTAGTCCAGCCAAATGGACTTCTGGCCTTGGCATGGGGGCAACTGGTCACAGAATATTTGAACAGGAGCTTCTTTCAGTATCTGTATGAATGTCAGATTCCAGCCCTGCTCCATTGCAAGTGGAGATACTAAAAAAAAAAAAAAATTAAAATGCCCCCCCCATTCTACTATATGATATTCAGCCAATGGTATACCAATATGGTATGCAACCAGTCATAAGAGATTTGAAAAAAACAGTGCGCTTTTGCCTGCCATTTGACTTACAGGGAAGGTGAAAACTTGGTTGCTAAAGCTGTCTCTGACTTTGAAATTAAGAGGGGTGGCTGGTGGAGGATAAGCTACAGGTATCCTTGAAGTCATTGGCTCTAACAAGTCAGTAACAAAAGAAGTCGTATTATTTCAGGCTGTGAGGTGACATTTGGAGTGAGCAAGTGACGGTAACCCACGTCATCCCTTTCTGGTGGAAAAGACAAACATAAAAAGCAAAATGCCTCTCCAGCTTGTAATTAAATTATTTACAGAGATGGCATTGACAACCCAGTCACATACGTAGAGACTGGCTTCCTCTTCCCAAGTCTTCTCTCCTGCAGCTTGTGTTTTCCTCTCCAGCCTCTCTGCAGCTGGTCGCCCCAAGGAAAGGCTTAATTCTATTAAAAAAATAAGAAAAGAGAAAAGGAAAAAAAAAAAAAAGGCAGGGTTTATCCAAGGTATAACTGTGATAGCTCACAGCTGCTCTTTCTCCTTGCGCAGATGACTCCTTTGAGCTACGTTTGGTGCAAATGTGAACTGTGGCTGAGCTGGTGTTTGTCATCACAGGCTGGGAGCAGGACTGTGAACACTCAGCCCCCAAACCTAAATCTTCACATCTACTCCAGACCTCAATTCATGAGAGAGGATGGAGAGACAAACCCAGCTGAGCTCTTTTTATTTCCTCTGGGTGTGGGAGGGAAGGATGTATGCTCAAGACAGCATGAGAACGCTTGTGCTGCTACTACTACG
>VYZW01035607.1:33677-44325 GCA_013401315.1 Balaeniceps rex | reverse complement strand
CCTTGATAAAAAAAAAAAATCATAAAAAAAAATCTCTGTAAGATTTTTAGCTTCCTCAGATGTGTGCTGCATCGTGTAATTAAGCAGAGTTCAGCCAGGGCTAGTTTATGTACAGCTGCACCAAGACTAGGCTCTGATCTCTGACTTCCAAAGAATTGGCTCTGGCAAATTTGAGTAATTGCANATAGCCTGCAGGTAAATTTATAATTATTACCTATCAAATTAGGATGGTTTCCTAAAACATGATGAAGAAGCAACATTACTTAGGGTGTTTAAAGCAACATAAGAAAAACCATCAAGAATAAAGATTGAAAGAAAAGAAGGGATAAGAGAATCTCTTTGATTAGACCACACTAGCAGTAAGCTACCAGGTGCTTGTTGTCTCTGATTTCCAAGAGTGGTGTTGGGCAGTAATAACATATTTGTTAGTCAAGAATCAGTTCTTCCTGTACTAACTAATGCAGTATAAAATAATCAGAGGCTTTGGAAAACTTCCCTATTCTGCTAACAAAAGCACCCTTTATAATTTACAGTTAAATTGATATGAGGTGTTCAGATTGGCTTTATTGGAAGTGGTATTTCTTGGGGCCCAACTGAACCAGTCTCAAGAGCCTCAGATGGTTTCCACAATGGAGATGGGTGCTCTCTATTTAACTACATCTCCAGGGCTGAGTGGCTGAAAATTTCATAGTAGCTCATTTTCTGGTTTAGATTTGAGTTAGGGTTATTGCATTCACATCAAATGGAAATTATAGCTGCTAATCACATTATGTTCAGTGTTGTTTATCCCAAGATTATGGCTGTCAAAATACATATTACACTATTAGATTTTGAAGAAGCTGTCTCTAACAGTTGTGGTATATATTAGTAAATGATAAGCACCTCACATTTTTACTCCCTTGTTGGGGAAGCCTCTTCTGGCACAATTGCAAATCCTTATTAGAAGTCATCATTGAGCTGTGATTTTCAGATTATGTGCATGATGTTCACCATATTTCATATCCTAATATAATATTTGCCTTCCCATCTTAGTAATGACACATCACTCTTGTCTGAGTTTTACCAAGTTGGAAAATTCTTGCAGTTTATTTGCGTTAATTATTGCCAAAAAGAAAAACGTAATACCACTTAGACCCTAGTCAGCATCTTTTCAACACATAGAGCTGCTTTTGGAGCTCTGCATCAAAGTCCCTTCACTCTGGACTCTTTGGACCATGTCTGTTTAGAAATAAGCCAACAGCTGATCCAATGGGACTAAAAACCTAAGTATCCTACTCATACTGGCAAGACATCTTTTGGGGTAAAGTATTTTTCAGTGCAAGTGAACAAAATTGATCTTCAGTAAATAAAGTACTTTCTTTGCCTTCTTGACTGTACAGCCAGTGTTCAAACGAGAGTGTGCAATTTATGATCTTAATATGTACCTCAGTTTCTTGGAAACAGCTTTGAGATGAAAGAGCTCGCTACATCTGTTTACACTCTGTAATTGTTACCAATATGGTATCATTCTATCATAAGCTTTTCAAAGGCTGCATAAGGAAGATTTGGGAGGGGGAAGGCCAAAAAGGAAAGCGAAACACACAAAAAGCTGTAGATGACCCCATTTGAGTCAGCATAGCTTATCTTCCTATGAGCTTTGTCACTGTTGAGGAAGTGCAACTTCTCTAGCTCCCTTTCAACAGTTGTAGACTCAGTCTTTCACCCAGTATGTATTATTTTGGAGGACTTCCATAAAATCCACCTCGCCAAAATGTCAAAGGAACCAAAGAAAGGTGAGTCATGAGTCAACACATTCCAAAGCGACTCACCTGCTGCATAACTCAGCAAAAAAGCAGCATTGACTGTGCTCAGCTTCCCATATTGTGTGGATGTCAGAAAAAATAATGAGCAAACCAGCCAGGGGGAAATGACTGGCACTCATCCTAGAGATGGGAGAGTTGTTTGCTTGTTTGCTTGTTTGCTTTTTAATCTATGAATGGATAGGGGGGGTTTTGTGACAGCACTATTCACTTTTAAGGGACCTGGCTTGGATGTTGAGAAAGGTGTTAGCTTTATTTAAGATTACTGGGAATTCAGAAATCAAAGAACCCCTTTAAATTTCAGGAATGGGATCATCAAGCAACTTTTTTGTGAGGTGTTGTTATTTTCAAAAGCTTCTAATATATTTCCAGTAATTTAGTAATTACCAGAGAATTTTTAAGTAGGGAAGAGAGGTAGTATCAACTACATTATTTTTTGCAAGTACTGTTGGGGAGAAAAGTATCCCCCTTATTTCCTGAACCACTGTAAAGCACCAGCAGAAAGCTACATAAAATCTATTGACGCTGTGCAGCGCTCAAAATTCAAACTGATGTTGTGCTCTCTTAGATAATAAAGCCGTGATTGTATGCATCATCAGCACTGGCATTTGGGATTCCTAAAGCTGTTCCCACACTGTTTGTTTAATCTTTCATAATGACATATTGGGTACCTGTAGACAATTTACCCTTGATAGATAACGGTCAGCAATGATTGCATAAACTGTCTGCTGTGAGCAGGGACGGTAGATGATTTCAGGTTCAGATAGGGTAAAAGATGAAGAGTTGTAACCAGAGCAGTGAGTAAAGCAGAGGTTTCAACACTGAGAAATGTTCACCCCTGTCCTGGGGAGCTGGTGCAAAGTGTTTTTTGTCTCCATTTAGAAATGTAACTTCAAAAGGCTGGCAAACACGTACGGGGCTCCTTTCCTGGAGGAGGTAAGTCCCTCTAGATGCCGCAATCTCTTGCCAGCACTCACTCTGCCTTGTAGCTGGACCTGAAGAGAAAAGCACTACTTAAAACTAGAAACTTCTGATAACCCAATGGTAACCATAGTGTTGTCCTATAGCATTGGCCTGAGGGACTTCCCCTTGCAGGACACAAGTAGGAGTGCCACAGACAAAACTTGGAGACTTGTCTTTACAGCACACTTCCTCTTCCAGCCAAGGCAAACATTGGTTTAGTGCCCTTAGACTCTAATCTGCCTTCTCAGAAACATGTCATTGTGTCCTTTTCTTCTCTCAGTGATTTGTTTGCAAACAGAACAGGCCTTGGCACTGGTCAGGTCTCAGGGTACAGGACTTTTCTAGCAGAGGAGCTATTCTGCATGGACTATAGTCCCTATCACAGGTTTTTGATGGGGAAGGGTGGCTTCTGGAGCTTTTTTAGTTTACCATAGGGGACTTTGTAATTCTCAGCTGTGTGAGCTTATATAAACTGTGCCGTTGTACCACTTGGACCAAATACAAATGCAAACCACCTGCTGTTCTGCAGCCTGAAGTGTGAAGATTGCTCTGGCTTTTGTCGTCTGGTGTTCAAAGCGAGAGAAGGTGTCACTGTGACTTCTGAAGGACTCACAGTCAGATGCGGTGACAGTGGCACCCTCTGAGTCATTCCTCTATTTGAAAGAAGCTGTGTTGCAGCTTATTTTGGAAAGATGTGGAGTTGTTTGTCCTCAGAGAGTGTGATTCAGGCCTCTCAGATATAAAAGTTCTTCTCCATGTGTAAATTTATCTAATATTGAGTCTCCTCTGCTTATCATCTCTATTTTCTTAGAGCATAATTTTTAGAGGCTGTAGTCCATCAGCTGAACATCTGCTAACAAGCAACGTGGGTCCAGATCTTTATTTTTTTGCCCGGGGTTGAGTAAGTTGAGTAAGAGATCTTTAATTAGTGGCTACTGGTTGAAACACAGGCTCTCACTATTGCTTGCTGATAAAAGCCAGCTGCAGTTTCATCTGGAGCTGTTCTGTATTACCAGCTCTCACTTGAGGGAATCTCTACTCAGCTGAAGAGTCCTGAAGTGCTTCCTTTTCTGCATGGTCACAAGTGGGCTGATGCCCACATTTTAGGGTTGGCTACCCAGTGGGCAACAGAGCTGTAGTATAAAGATCACAGGTCTGTAGATGACAACATGCACCGGCAGCTTATCTCTCAAACTGTGCATGTCAAAGCAGTTGTTGTTTGGTGAGAAAAGTCATGGTTTGCTTTTATCTATTAGTCTCCCAAGAAAGCTATCTGATAACAGAGCTAAATTCAGGAGAGTCCATGTCTGTGCTGTCCTTAACATTCCCTTTTTACAGATCACCATTAGAAAATAAGGAAGAAAGGAAAAAAAAAAAACAGAAGAGATTTCACAAGCAAACACTCTTCATGGAGCCTGTGAATTAATCAGTAAAAAGATGATTTTGTTCCAAGCATTGATAAGTTGTCATTATAATTCTCAGAGCATTTCAACAGCCTTTCACCAGTTATATCTCTGAGAGTCTTGTGACTCGTTCACTGGAAAAACTGTACCACGTGTGCGGCTGTTCTGCTTTTACAAGATAACGAGGCATCAAAAGATGCCAGGCATCGTGCCAGGTAACGAAGCCATTAGAGCAAGACGACCACAGCACTTCTGCCTAAACGCCTCTGCTTGTTCCAAAATCATCAAATGGTCACAGCGGTGAGCAGATCTGCCTCCTGTGAGGGATACCTCTGCCGAAAGCGTGATCTTGAACTGTGCTGAGATGTGTCACCCTGGAGTTAGAGGGAGCCATTAACTAACTCTTGCGGTGAAAGAAAGACATTAAAAGAATTTCAGGTCAGGCTCAAGTGGTGTAATATGAGAAAAGAAATGGGTATTCATATTGTCAATGATATGACTACAAACAGAAGGTTGTAAGAGTGTATTTGCTACTATTTTAGTTGTACGTTAGAACTTGCTTATTCACATTTTGCTAGTTTTTAGAATAAATGCAGATACTGCAGCCTGCTACCAGCAGAGCCTTAGCTGCTGGCTTCTGCAGTCAGCTCTCTTTATTCTGAAAATGTTTTTTTCTTCCTTATTCTCTTCCCCTCCAAATCCAAGTAAATATTTGGTGAGTGAATTTATATGCCATAATTCAGTATCGGAACTAATTAATTTCATCTATTAACTCAGAGGTTAAGGTAGTTCATCTGTATTTTTTTTCCTTTTTTGGGAATCCACAAAGGGTATTCCAAGTCCAGCTTATTCTGGGGCACTTTAAAGACCAGGTAAACCTAAACCTTTGTGACATGGGAGAAGGAGAACTGGGGATGCAAATACCAGCTTTCTTGCATGGGTGACAGGAGGTTGAGAAAAACACCTGTAGTCAACCCCCTTGAGACAATGGTGGTGAAAACCCTCAAAGCAATCCCTCACTGAGACAATCAAGCTTGCAGGAAAGAAATGGGGCTGCCTTTCCAGAGCAAGAAACTGTAACAGATCTTGAAGATCTCCTTGTCTTTACTTTCTTCCTGCTTTGCAGTACTTTGCTTCAGTCCAGCTTTGTGTTACACAGCTGCACAGAGGTACTGTACATCTATAAAAAATGAATTTATTAAGTCAGTGGTTTCACCTTACTTATCTCTGTTAAATGTGTGTACAGCTGTCCCTGTACACAGTGATATATTCATAGAGTACAAGAATAAAATTACACTTGAGAGGAAAAACTGATTTGAAGTTCAGTAGCTGGTGCTGGCACCTGGCCTCCTGCCCGAGACGGTTTGTTGCTGTGCTTGCGGGGCGTTAGCGTAGGTGATATTACTAACGCAGAGTTGGGATACTCTGATTATCTCAGTGTGAAAATTTTAAATTGGTATAACTGAGAAACATAATGCAGTAGATGATGGCTTTTGCATTTATTTTAAAGCTTTAATTTTAGGTTTATGAGCTCTTCACAGAGTTGAGCGGGTTTTTAAGATCAATTTTCTGGGTCTGCAGTTTTAAACTCTGCTTTAAATTCTACTTCTGAGTGAAATGAATTGCATGGTCGCTGCTTAGCCCAAGCAGACCAAACCTGTTGGACCACTTAATGAGTGGGTAGATGTTCCCTTGAGGGCAGAAGATAGGATCCAGCATCCCGCTGCTGGCATCACCACTTCTATTTAAAGAGAGAACGTGCTGTGGCCTCAGCCATTCCTTAACTTTCACAAGACATGGTTTATAAGACATGTAAGCCTTTGTGTGCTTTTTCGGGTGGCAGGGAGGAAGAACAACCTCACCCAGAGCTGCCAGCTGCCCTTGGGGAGTGCAGAGCGAGGGGCCCTTTCTGCGCCCTGGGAAGCCTCTCAGTCCCAGGCACTGTCCTCCGAGCCTCAGCGCTGGGTAGGTTCGTCTTCTTCCTGCTTCAGCCAGCCAAAGGTGCACTATCCCCTCCGTCCTGGTGGTGTGAGGGGCTACAAAGACCTTGCCCCATGCCGGTCCCTTTGCCCTGCGGCACTCCCTGAAAGAATAATAAAAAAAAAAAGCTGTGTGCCGTGGTTGCTCATTCGCAGAGCACATGTTTGCCTGTCTCTTGTAGCCCGTAAAGATTATGCAGGCAGATGATAACGATCAAAGAAATCAAAATTACAGCTTGTGATGACCACTCACCAACAACTCTGACACCAACGGTAGTGGTATGCAAGCTAAAAGAGAACACTATAAACCTTTTCAGCTTCTGCCTCCCTAGAAAGTAACGTTCACTACACTCAAAAGCCTGCTGGTTGCCCTCCTTTAGGAGCCAGTGTGCTCCAGAGGGGACTGCAAGGATGTCAGTGGAAAGCCAACAACCCAAACGATTGCAGTAGGTCCGTTGTTTTAACATGTGTATCCTGTCTTTGAAATTTTAGGTAGCTGAAGACTCAAGTTGATTGACATACTTCTTGCATATGCTAATGCTGGCTTATGTATTAGGATTTCCATTTGCAAAAATGCTCAGCTTTTCGGCCAGCCGTGAGGTAGCCTTCTGGGATGACTGTGCTCTCCCTACAGTGCTTCAGAAGCAGGTAGCCAGCTCACATTCCTGGGCAATGCATCTTGCCAGGGTTGACCATGCTGATTCAGAGGGGTTGAGCTGGAATAGTAACAAGATCACAATAACTTGCTAACTTTCATCTCTATTGAAAATTCAAGGCAAAAAAACCCCAAACGTCCCAACAAATGGAGATCAGACTGGTGCTAAGGAGGGACTGGCAATAAAGTAGGCAAACATTGAAGACTCAGTGTTCTTTTAAAGGATAATAATGCATCTGATCAGCCTCTTTATAATAAAGAGATCATCCTAAAATTTGAGTTTGTGTGTGTATATGTGTTTCAAAATACACCTACATTAAAAATAAGCGTAGAAGAATGTAAACATTACACAAACCTTAAATAATTGCCAGAGCCAGAGCAGCAGAATGAGAGACCACCACTGTCTGTTCACAGTGACTTTCCCCTGAAATAATGAGGGGAAAAAAACCCCAAGCTTTTTTTCATGCAACTGCATTGTATAAGAAAAAGATTGAAATGCCAACTGTATGTTTTGGAGTTGAGCAAATCTTACAATAGTTTTATCTTATTTTATTTGTCTTTTTTTGGAAGCAGAGGATGCATACCGCTGAACTTTGGATGAGGTGGCGATATGGTGGAGTAATAGCTGTAGCTGTTCCCAGGGTATGGAAGGATCCAATTCAGCTTAAACTGAGGCATGAGAGGACCAAGAAGTTGACCGTGCACAGAGGCTTGTGGCTAACCTCTTGCATTGGGAGATGCAGATGCCAGGCTCAGAGGATAACTGCATAATCAGAGGCTGGATGAGGGAGCAGCTCTGTGAATAGCTGGTGCTGGGGAGAGGGAGAGCTTAACTGCATTGCTTATGTACGTAAAGGAAGAGGTGATTTCTAATTGTGAAATTCCCATGAAAATCATGTTCTTGTACTGCTGAGCAGCATCTCATAACGTTGTGTGTGTATAGGGAAGCTAACGTACAAAGGAAGGATACATATTCGCTATCGAGCTTGACTGTTTTTATAATATTACTCAAATCCAGTACTTGCTGTGCTTTCTAAATGTTGATCCAATTTATGAGAGTTTAAAGAAGGCGTGTGGGTGGCTGACCAGCATGAATTTTTTTTGTTTTATATGAAACGATGCTGTCATTTACCGAATAAAAAAGAATGATCCTGCATATTTCTACTTTGTTGTGTTTTTAAAAAAAAAAACAAGACAGACATGTAAGTTGAGATGACTAAGCGTATAGGCTGTCTAGTACATTCCCACTTACTGTATTTATTTCAGAACCATCCTACATTCGTGGTAACAGAAAATTATTAAAATCTAAGTTTCTTCATTGACTTGCTTGTAAAATAAACTGAGGGTTCAAACTAGTTTTTAATAGATAGGATTCTGTACCACAAAATGTAAATACCAGGGTGCTCCAAGTGCCCCAGAGTGGCTGAAGATACAGGCTTTCATGCAGTCGTGTGCTTAACTATATACTTGAGGTTAAGCCTATGAGTTATCCAGACTCTCAATTAGCAAGTCCTTAAGCATTTGAATGGTCACAGAAACTCGGTTCACCTTCTTTTCTGTTTTCCCTAATAGTAGCTTCTAATTAGTTACGGTGCTGTTCAGAATTCTTTTTCCTCTCTGAACTTCAAGAGAAGATACTTACCTGCCCTCAGGAACTCCTGATTTAAGGACAAAAGGTTGGAGTTGGAAGTACTGCTGCCGGGGTGGCAAATGTCAGAGCCACATCTCAACACAGATGTGACCAATGTTCTTCATCAGGGAAATACAGATTCTTCTCCTATTACCCTCAAGTCTGCTATTTCTAATCACTAATATGGTGCCTCAGCTAAGGAAGCAAATTGCACAGTCAGGACCAGCAGGGGAAGCCCATCCAGCCTTCTACCCACTGTATTTTGGGTAGGAACCGTCTCTGCATCCTCCAAGAGCTCCAGCCGAGCAACTTGGATAAAGGAGGTATGTTTGAAAAATGAATGTTGAGAAACCAGACTGACAGAGGAAAATACCACAGCCTTTACTGTGTCTGCCAGGCTTTTTTACTTGATGCCAAATTAATTTAAAAGACCTTGCGACTTAGTGTCAGCTCAAATCTCTGTCCCTGGCATCAGTGCCAAATTTGGCAGTGGATCACCAACACTGTGATAGTGTAGCTTCTGAACTAGCACTTCTGTTTCGTTGCCTGCAGTGAAACATTCAGAGGAGAGACTGAGAGGTCAGCCTTAATGTAACCCCAGTCTTTCTGTGAATGAAATTGAAAGTACATTTGTATAATGATATTTTCCATCCCGTTTTTAAGTAATCAGTACAGCTGCAGAAACGCCATGACTGTAGCTCCTTAGAATATAAGAAATCCATACCAGCAAGTACTGCATGATGGAATTTGATAAAAGAGCAATATGTAACATCGTATTCTCTACCAATATAGACAACAGCAGAGAATAGAAGACAAAAGTAGATGTAAAGAACTAGTAATTTTCTCATAACTATGTCTTCTTTTTAATTGCAATGTATATGACAACCTGTGAATACTGCTAAGCACTGGTTGAAAACACAGAAGACTAAGTGATCAGCATGTGAAGTAAAATGTGACTTTTCAATTGCATGTAGTTGACAGTAGCTCAAGTTACTCACTGTTGCATTTGGAAGCATTTTTTTCCCAAAAAAATATGTTAGGACAGTAAATGCTCTTCTTGGGATCTACCAGCAAGCCCAACTGTGATGTCTACACAGAATAGGATCTGGACCTACTCGCAAAATAACAAAAGAGAAAAAAGTGGATTTCAGCATCTCCTGACTTGTTCTCATTTCTCTGTAAGTATCTTTGCTCATGGAAGTATACACTGAAAGCTTATTGATTTTGAAAGTGACAAAGATCTCATCAGTTACCCAGTTCATAACCATGCTGGTTCTGATTGGTCCCAACGTCTTACTTTCTAACCGTACTGGTTGTCCAGGTCTGTGTGAAACCAGGAAGGTTTTGCACAAACAGCAGCAAATTAATGACAATTGTGAGTGTTTATTATCAAGCATCCTCTTTTAGGCTGTGACAAAGAGCGCAAGAAATGGTTTTGTGGAACGGAGGAGGATTTCTGTCATTCTGTCTAAATGCCTGTGCGTTTCCAGTGATTAATTGCCTGGTAGATTTGCAAACAGAGCTTCCCAGAGACTGAAATTCTGATTTTGTTCTACCTATTAAGGCTGGATGCCTGTTTACATTGCCTGATGTCCCAAATTATGTCTAATCTGGCATTAGATTTTGATGTACAGTCTACCCTTATAGAAAGCTATGTAGTCTTCTTAAGGTGTGACAAAGAGAAGAATCTTTGTCCGTAACTTGACCTGATCTCCAGTCCTAGATTACACTAAAACAACCACCTGCCCCACTCCTTCCACCTCTTTTATTCTCACTCAGAAAAATAGAAAGCAAATCCCTGTTATGGGTAGACAAATTGGAAGAGCTTTCTGAAAAGGACTCTCTGAACCAGGCAAGTCCTCATCATAAGCACTGGAGAATTACATTTATAACACAGTTGACTTCTGCAGAGATTGCTTTTAACTTCCTGACCCTCCCTCCTTGTTGAGTTTCTTCCCTGTGGGGGAGCTTGGGACTATGTGGTGTCTAAGATGCTGATTTCATCTGTTAGTCATGACTTCAGATCCAACATGCTGGTAAAGTAGAATAGCATTTTTATTAGTACTTTAGGCATGCATGTGCAGCTAAACCTTTTTTCCTGTTGCTATGTTTTTTAACATTCAGAGATTGCTAAGGGAACTGCTTCTCTTTATCTGAAACAAAACAGTGTTTTGATTGTTCAGACACAAGCAACAAGGCTAGGTTCTATGCGTTGATTT
>VYZW01035607.1:3770-28058 GCA_013401315.1 Balaeniceps rex | reverse complement strand
AAGAAAACCTTTTTAACTTTTTTTCCCCCCAGATCATGTGTGGATATGTTGCATAGCATCAGCTTGAGCACAGATTCCTGTGAGATCTCACTCCACTCTGTAAATAATCTCTTCAGTTCTGCCCTCTGTTTCTGATCCTCTACCAAGCTGTTGATCCATGTGAGGCCATTTCCATTCACCCTGGGGCACAAGAGTCTCTTAAGAAGCTCTGGAGACTTTGAGAAAGCCTCTTTGAAAACCAGGGAGCTGGCACAAGAACGTGGACAAGGAGGTCTGGGCTGTTGCTCTCTTGAAGCAGTGAGAATAGATGAGCATAGCTTCCCTTTACCAAATCCAAACTGAGTCTTCTCCGAAATGTTGCAGTGACCCATGTGCTCAGCGGTGCTGCTCTTTACAGCGCTGAACATTTTTCAGTTGGGAATCCCTGGTCTTCAGTGGCCTGACCTCCCTGGCACCTCTTAGAAATGTTGTCATCACATTTCCACCTTCCCCTTCCCTCTGACACCAGGTGAGAGGGTGCACACCACTGGCAGCAGTTCAGCTATTTTATCTCAGAGTTTCTTGAGAACTCCAGAGCAAATGCAATTAGGTCCTGGTCATTTGCTACCACTCATTCTGTCCATTTACCGCTTGCTCACCTCCCCTTCACTTTATTCATTATTCCATAGCCCTTCTGCCAAAATTTGCATCTGGACAGAGATCCTCTGTGTCTTCTACTTAAAAAAAAGGGGGGGGGGATAAAAGTGAGCAGGTCTAGCACTGGAAATTCTTCAAGCTACCTAATGGTAATGATGTGAAGAGACTCACTTAGGAGTTTGACCATGGTTTATTTTCTCTAGGAAGTTCTATCATATCTGGATCATCTGTATGTCCTTTAGATGCTAATTTTAATGAGTTAAAAAAAGTTTTGTTTGGGTTTTTTTTAATAAATTTTACAAGTTGTTCCTTGTGCATTTTTGGCCTGTCTACTGCCAGAGTTTGCAATCCTCATTAGAAGGACACCATGCTTTTTTTCTTTGTTTGTAAAGATATTTTCTTGCTTTTAGTAATATCTCACCTTGGCACATAGCCATGCTGATTGCCTTTCAATATTCCTGATTTTCTTCTATTATTTTGTGATTTTGTATTTGCTCTGTGCTCCCAAAGAGGCAAATCTAATTGTCTCAATGCTTCTCTAAAGATTTAACTCTTACAGTTACCCCTTCTACCTTACTTTCTTAATAAGATTTCCTCTTTGGGTGAGTGTGTGTATTCTAATCCTTCAAATTAAGCAAAATAAGATAGAACTGTATTGCTTTTTGTCTGTGGTTTTAATTTTAACTCTTCCACTGATCTCCTTGCACCTTGGAAAGTTGCATATGTCTCCACATATAAATTTATCTCTGCTTTTATTACTTTTGTAACTCTCTTTGAGCGAGTGCAGTAATACCACTTCGGTGTATCAGACATGGGGGTTGGACTGTTTCAAGAGGAACTAAGCACTGACCTCAAACTTTTCTCCTATCATGGTTCATGGGAAAGCTCTCATTTTTATGAGGGGCAAAACTGGACCAACTTTGAAGCACTTTTTGAAAACCTCTAGTCCTAATATTGATCCTATTATTTGTTGGTCCCTAAATACGTTTTGAAAACTCATTCGCCCATGCGTTGTTGGAGCAGTGCCTCCCCTTCTACTGCCATCCCTCTAGTGTTCCCACCTGGCCATTGCGTGTTCTTTCCCAGACACCCCATTTTGCAATGGGGGCCTTCTAGAGCAGTCGTGCCTCCAAAATATTTCATTACCTGCAACCCAGCACTTGGAGAGGAAGCACCCAAGCTGCTGTTGATCAGCATTCAACAAGGTTAAAATAGCATTCAGGAAAGAAAAACATCTCTGTCGTCGCTCACAAGCAAGTTGTGAGTAAGCTTAGACCTGAATCCACAGTAGATTAAGCTGCTCTGCAATGCACGCTTCAGCTTCATGGACAAGGCAAGGTGAGTCTCTGTTACTAACATGCCTATTTTGCACTGCAGCTGAGACTGTGCGCTTGTCATGAAATATAGAGCATACTGCAAATCCACGATGCCATCACCTGGGAGAAATGTGTTCACACAAAAGCACCCGTAATCTTCAGTGGGAGGGAAACATAACCATCTGCTGACACAAGAAAGGCAATTAATTTTGATTTTGGAAAAGGAGTTGCTGAAACCAAGCTTGCAATACTGCCTGCCAGAAAAGGTTAGGGTGGGCAGTGGTTTAACAGGGCTGTAAAGGTAGGAGTTTTATCAAATTTTTAAAGTTTTATCATTGTTTCTATTTGCTATTAAAGTAGAACATGTTTGCAGGCAAAGTTGGGGGTACAGAGTGACAGCCATTAGGCCTTAGTATTTTCCTCACCCCGGTGACTCATTTACAATGCAAAGAAGGTTGTTCCAGTCTAGATCATGCTGAACAACTGTCTAAATGAAGTCAACACTGTCTTTTCTTCCCACCTGTGCCACTGCAGAACACCACTGAGGTGGCAAGAGCCACCTGGTTGAGACTGGACGAAGGTTGACATGAGTGCAGAAGATGTTCAAGCCACAAGAACCTCTGCGTGTTTTATACCACCTGGAGCATTGCTGAACAGCTGTCTGCCAACACCTGGCACCGTGTCATGAATTTATCAGCTGGCACAGCACTGAAGAGAGAAATTACTGTGCTCCTTTGGGCAGCAGTTTTTACAGGTATCATACAGCTGCTACAACTCATTGGACACAACGTGCAACCGTCTTATCCCTGCTGTAATGAAATTTGGCAACTTCGGCCACTCACAAGGAGATAAAGTATGATACCTAGGAGGTTGCTCTGTTAAAAGTCCTGTAACTTGATAAGCTTCTGGTTGAAGAATTTAATGATTGTCTTTCAGGAAGAGGGATGGCTGTTCTCCAGGTGGCTCAGCACCACTTCCTTCCACGGGCCCTATGTGCTTGCCAGAGCTCTCGCTTTTCTGAAGCCTAATAGTGACATTTCAAATTTAATCATCATTTAAAATCCCAGCAGGAATCAATTTCAAATCTAATCTAAATCGAGTGAAATAAATAGGCTTACACCACAGGTGAATTTGCCCTGATCTATTTCCTGCCTTTCAGATGTCAACGAAGTCTGAAAGAAGTTTTGAAGTGGAACTTGAAGAACGCACCATACTTCTGCTATGACATGCGAACACCTCATTTGTCAGAGACTGACAGCTGTCTTGTGTCTCCTCGAACATGGGTGGTGTCAGCTGGGAAGTCTACGGCAGCATTTCCATTGGTCTTGTGCAGTATTTCTTTAGCGCTGTGAAGGTTCCACCCACAAGCTCTCTGTGGCTGCGACAGGTTGTTTCCTGGAGGTCGGGATTGCTGTTGCCTGTTTGCACCCTCTCTGTCTTCACAAAATGTGACTGTGGAGCATTAGGTCAAGTAGATGACCCCCTTGTAGGACACAAATTTGTAGTGTTTTCTAGCACATTAATGTCTTACTGAAAATCGATAGCCTATTATTGAACAATGGAATTCCTAGCATTTTTCAGTTGAGGATTTCTGCATAACTTAACAGTTGTCTTTCCTTCTTCTTCTTCTTCAGATTTCCTCCTCAGTTTCAAAGTCCTTTTCATGGGCACCAGGCAATGTTCTAAATCTCAGCACAGGTTATGCCTCTTCACCTACATCTCTAATGCTGCATGACAGCAAATTATTTCCAAGAGCATTTTAGGTGCTGACCTTAAAACAAGAAAAAGACTATTAGATATAACCATACAGATTATACAGTACAATCCAACAACCAAATGGGCTATAGCTTTTGTACAGGAACTCAAGCATCTTTATATTTTTTGTCACAAGCTGGTGTTTTGGTTTTTTTAAAATTCAATTTAATTATTGTGCATGCATAATTACAACTATATGAGTGTATGTATACATGTATTTACATTACATATTTATACATAATATATTACATTTGTAAATGTATTACATGTGCCAGAATTTTATTCTTATTTGCAGTGAACTCTTTGAAATGCTGATATTTAGTGATTCAGACACTTCAATTTTTTTGGTGTCACAAGTTAAAAAACAAAATAATTTGGTATTTCTGGTTCTGTTTAGACTGGAAAGTTCATTTAAAATGACTCCATCTCACTCTGGTGTCCCAAACATTGTTTCAGCTCTGGTGTGTTTTTTCTGAGGATCTTGCAAATGTTTGGAGTCTTGAAGGTGTTGCTACAATTGTGCCCCACGTAAAAGTCCATTAAATGAGCAATTCATGTTATTCTGAAAGATGAATAATTTAAACTGAGTATATCAGACAAGTCCTGCTGTTAGTAGCAATTAATTTCTCATGTTTTGATGTGGCTATTTTATCATTCATATGCTTAAGCACTGGTAGATTTTGATGTCTCCAGAGCCTGTGTACTTTGTGTCAAACAAATTGTTCTGTAAGAATGGCATCATTGAGTGATTAAAAGAGAAACTCATTAGTTTAGCCAAGATGTTTTGCTGAGATTTGCATTTCAATTACACTGAGGCAAGTAGATTTAAAATTAATGGATTTTTTAGATGGCGTTTTTGACCATGGGTGTGGGACCCAGAGGGACTGGACTTAAACCTGTCAAGATACACTTACCAGTTCAAAGCTCCTCTCTCTACTGATTTAAAAATGTGGATGCTGCCCAGGTAATGTGTAAAATCTATGGAGAAATTTAAGAGTTCCTGGAAGCTATGAGGAGTGATGGAGAGCTGCACGTTAGGGGCATAATTCTCTCCACTGGCCATAGATGAAATGAGTGCCATGAACCTACTCAATCTGAAGCAGTGATTTCTCAGATGCCTTCTGCTAACCTTGTCCTAGGCACAGAAGTAGATCCAGACTGTTGCCTGATTGAAGGCCTCACAATGGGCACCTCTACTAATCTTCAACTGTCTTCAGAGTAGCTCTTAGCAAAGAGGCAAGGGCTTGGCTTTATGCATTTTGCTCTGTTTCCTCATAACAACCTACTAGCACATGCCAGGGCACTTGCCTGGAACTTGGAAAACTTGGGTTCTGGCTTCTTTGGAGTCAAAGTGGGTTTGACTCCAGCATTATTCTGGTTCCCTGGGTGACTTTGCAAACCAGTGATTAGGGGAGTTCAGGGGGAGCTGTGGGTGTGGTCCAGGGAATGACGTTTGCCCAGTCCATAAGGGGAGCTGGCATCGGGACGGCTGCCTCTCTGCACTCAGCTGCTGGAGGTGGGCAGCCACAAACCCTCTTCCTGCCTCCAGGACTATTCAAGCAGTGGTTGAAAACAGAAATGTCAATCATGGATGTGAAGAACAAATAGATTATATTTTCTCACTAACATATAGGATGAAGGCTTAGGTGCTTATTGTGAAGTTGTTTGTACTCTCGTTTGATTTTTTTTATTTTCTTTTAGCATCTTCTGGTCTGGCAAGAAAAAAATTATTATTGTGAAATAATATATAAATTTCAATGCTATCATAATAACTTCTACTGTTGTGTAGGAATTGCTCTTTGTAGTGACAGCCATCCTTAGTGTGTGAAATATTTTATGAATACTTTGAATGAAATGGGCTGAGTGTCTGTCAGGATATAGACACCTCCATTGCTCTGAATTTAAATGATATGTCAGGGGAAAGAAAATGACTAAAGCTTCATGCATATTTTAAAAAAGAAATTTGGGTCATCCTGCACAAATGTTGAATTTCGTTTCTTTTTTTTTTCTGAGAGAGCAGAGCACTGTGGTTGCCCCTGTGGGAGGAACACCTTTCTGCCGTTCACCATTCTTCTTTATCCCACACCTCATCAGAGGGGTCAAAAATCCAGTGAGGGAGAAGTGGTGTTCGCTATGCAAATGTGCATGTGCTATGCATACTCCTGACAAGCTGCTTCTCTTACCTTCTCCCCACTCCCTCCTGAAAAAAAAAAAAATGCAGTATGTTCCCAGAGCCAGGTACAGTGCCTCCCGGAGAGCAGCGGTGACGTGGTCAGGAGTGATGGGGACATGGGCTCTGCCCTCCAGCCCAGGGATGGGCAGGACAGCCGGGGCAGGGCAGCAGGGACTGGGGCAGCACGAGGAGGAGCTGCGCAAGACCTAGGTGGGATGCCCAGCTCCTGCCCTCCCAAGTGCAAGCTCCAGTGACCCTTTCATTTGCTTCCCTGCACATCCTGCTTTGGAAGAATGGGATTATAAATAGCCAGCTGCAGTTTAACATTGAGTTTTTCAGTACTGCTAAATAGTAGGGGTCCCTGAACATCCCTGCAAAAAAGGTTGTGGGCTGGAGGGGTGGGATGGACAGTGGTTGGTGCCAAACATCTCTAGAAGCTACTGCACTTCCTTATGGAGAACTGAGATGTGATCATTCCCCGCCATATGATAACGTAAGGTTTGGCAAAACATGTAAACCTCTCGTGTCTCCCGTCTCCAGCCAACAGAAATTCCCAGCAGGAATGGGGCAGTTTTCCTGAAGTGCTGATTTGGTGTCATTGTGAAGAAGCTTTATTCGTGTGTCTCCCCTCTCCATCGGCCAGTGCCAGACACCAGCACTGCCTGGGAGCGGCGCAGGGCAGATCAGCCTGGCCAGCTGCACCCGTGCTTGCTGTCAGGATAAACGAGTTTGCAGCTGTTGTTATGGAGATATGTTAGGACCAAAGGCTCGTTTTAAACACCTTTTTCTTGTCTTTGCAAGAGAAACAGAACAGCCAACGGAGGAAGCGAATTCCTTACCACATTAATAATGTAGCCGATATGCCCATTGCTAGGGTAAATGTTGTTGGTGATTAAATAGTGACTGGTGATAAATCACTAATAAAGACAAACGTTCATCCAAGACAAATGGGGATCCAAGTCCTCTTTTTCTTACTGTAGAGTCCAAGCATCTGAACAGTTTTGCTGAGTACTCAGGGAAAATTGCAGAGCAGAAATAAAGCTTGAAGGCTGCAGAAAGAATCTTTTTTATTGCTATTATTATTCCTGAAGATGTCTCCTCAGCCCTGTCTGTGCTGCTGACTGAAAGGAGACCAGAAATCCATCTCTGTTCCCGAGGGCCATGCTGTGAGTGTGCCCGCACTGCTCAGGGGTTGCCCCTGCTGATGGTGTGAAGCAGAGCTTTGGTATAAAGCCGGCAGCTGAGCCGAAAGGCTGAGCCTTGTCCCTCTTTCACACAGCAGTACACTTACTGCTTCTGGCCACTAAAATAATTGCTGAGAGCCACGGCAGGTAATTGGAGACAAGGAACATCGTGCATGAAGAGTGAATTTTCTTTAAGGCAAGTGAGGGCACCTGAAGAGCCTCTCCGTGGGTTAAGGAGAGCAGCCCTGGGCTGCGATGGGCTTGGAGCTGGTGGGGAGGGTCTAGAGGCTCCTCATAACCCCCCAAAGAGCTTTCCACCACAGGAAGGAGCACACTGGGGAACGCACTGGTCCAGGTTTATCATGCCATATCTGGGCCAGTTTGGCAACTACCCTGAGCGTTTCCCTGTGTGTGGCCTTGCTCAGATGGGGATGGGAAACAGTGGGAGGGCAAGAGCTTGGACAGACAGCACAGATGAGAGCGAGAGAGACAGAAAACTGCGAGCGAAGGGACATATTTGTTGCATTGCTGCTGCTTTCAAACATGCCCCAGCATGAAAGTCCCTTTTAAGAAGACTTCTTGCCATTCACTTTGGTGGTCTTAGTAGCTATCCTTTATAGGAAGCACCACAAGTAGAGAAAGGTCATCTTAGAAAGGGACTTTCGCATCGGGGCAAGTTTGAAAGAGCCAGCGTGACGGCTGATGGTCACAGTGAGTTACTGCATCCCAGCTGCGAGAGCTGTGGTCTCTCCCTTCGGTGATGGTGCCCCAGGTTCACTGTGTTCCTGCTCTGAAGTTCATCCTTCATTACACTTTGCTGAGCAGTGGAATAGGGTCCTACTCCAAAGGCTCGTGGGTGCCCCCAGCCAGCCCAATGTTCAAAGCTTTTTTGTGCCCAGTCAGAGGAGGGCTGTGTGTTCACAAAGACAGACGCTGCTTGTGGGGATCCCTGCATTCACACATTCAGCCTTAGTCTGGGGTTTTTAAAACATCAGACTCATAACATCCATGGTTTGGGCTTTTAAAATTCAAGGCTTGGAGTTGGTGGGGTTTTTTTCCCTTTGCTTTATCTCCCTTCTTCTCCCACAACGTGCTCGCTTAGAGGTGATGACTCCCCGAATGACAGGGGGCATCTCAGGAAGGTCCCTTGTGCTTTGAAGCTCTCCCTGAGCCATAGTGAGGCACGCAGGCATGAGCAATCCTGGCATGTACTGAATGGGTTATCTCTGCACTAGTGATGCTTTTGATGAAACCTCTCTAGCCTTTTCCTCTTCTCCCTTCAGAGAAAGAATAGGATCTGCTTGTTAGAAAGACTTTGATGGCGTATACTGCCTGCACTGTGGATGAGGAAGCTGTATTGCACAGGATTTTCTTGGCATGCGTGGATAGTCTTTATCCTCAGGTGAATTCACTTTATTTCCTCTTGAATTCAGTATGGTATTTCATTAGCTGTGCTGTTGGATGGTTTTCTCCAATCTAATTTTTGTTTGTTTTGCTTTAAAGAAACCGTTTGCAATACTGATCTGAAGGGTGGTACCAACAGTTTCCCATTTCATTCTCCCCTTCATAAGGATCTTGGTAGTTACAGATGCTTACATACTAACAAATTAACATGAGTCTTAAAGACTTCATAGTAATTTCTCCAGTTTTCCTTTTGCAATAACTTGCTATTTCACTTGCAGAGTAAGTTTTCTTCTTCCTGGTCAGTATTCAGATACCCTTACCATTTTAACAAGCAGCGGTACAAGCGTAGTCCGTGGTGAGGACAGACTCCTCGCTGGGCAGCCCAGTGATGAGTGCCGTTGCTGAATGATGAACCAAAGGCATTCAAAAATAAAAATCTCCATTCTGAAGATGCAGTCCATCACTAGATTAGCCAATAAGCCTTTCTGTAGTTGTGCTCCTCAAGGCTGCCCCTCTGTAAAGAAGAACCCATTACTTGAATGGAGCCTATGTTGCTTTCAGCCAGAGACACTTGAATGTTTCTAAAATGGACTGTGACAGTGTCACCTTTTGCCTCTGCATACTGTAGTTGGAAAGGGTTGTGCTGTTGAATCTGCCTTAGGAGAAAGCCAGACACATTATTCATTAGCTAGCAAAATGTCAAGTGGGTGGAAGAGCAATTGATGGGACAAGAAGAAGGTGCATGAGAGCAGGATGCACAGGGATTTGTCAGGAATGGCTTTGACCCTTGCTTTTGGTTTGTCTGTGCCAGGTATGGCCAACAAGAGCTTGTCCAGCTCCCCTTCTACTCTTTGGCTCAAGCCAAACCAAGTCAAGTATCCCTTCACCTCTCCCCTTAACTCCCACAGTGCAGCAGAGGCAATACAGAGAGTATGCTGATGTGCTCACTGAGCGCTTGGTGTGCAGGCACGAGATATAACCAAGGAGGATCCGCAGGAGGTGTGACAGTGGATGTGCACTCAGGCTTTGCTGTGCTCCCTTGTATTGCAAGGGTGATGAGTAGGAGGAGGGTCGTTAACACTTAAGAGGAGCATTACTAAGCGGTAATGAAAATCTTTCAGTCGTGGCTGAAGAATATTTTTACTGCAGTTGTTGGACTAAGATGAGTGGCACCACCTGCCCGTACCTGGGGACAAACCCCTATTGAGCATGCTGCTTCTGCACAGCGAGGGCTCGCCGGCACGTGGGAGCGTTTGCTGCTTCAGGTGGATCAGCAGCCATTTACATGGGGAGTGTAGGAAATGTAGTTTATACCAGGGAGTGAATTCTTCATCTGCCACAGCTAAAGACTGGTCCCTAAAATGGAGTAAGATGGGCAGGTAGAAGGACCTCCTGACTGTCCTTCTGCTCCCGAGGGAGTAGGGTTAGTGGTTTAGCCCCAGTCGGCAACTAAGCACCACGCAGCCGCTCGCTCCCCCTCCCCCTCCCCGGTGGGATGGGGGAGAGAATCGGAAGGGCAAGAGTAAGAAAACCCACAGGTTGAGATAAGAACAGTTTAATAATGGAAATAAAATAATAATAATAATAATAATAATAATAGTAATAGTAATAGTAATGATAATAGTAATAATAATAATTGTAATGAAAAGGAGAACGAGAGAGACAAACAAAACCCAGGGAAAAGAAAACAAGCGATGCAACCGCTCACTACCCGCCGACCGACACCCAGCCAGTCCCCGAGCAGTGATCGCTGCCCCCCGGCTAACTCCCCTCGATTTATATAATGAGCATGACGTCATATGGTATGGAATAGCCCTTTGGTCAATTTGGATCAACTATCTTGGGCTGTGCCCCCTCCCAACTTCTTGTGCACCTGGCAGAGCATGGGAAGCTGAAAAAGAAAGTCCTTGACTAGCCTAAGCACTACTTAGCAACAACTAAAACATCAGTGTGTTATCAGCATTCTTCTCCTACTAAATCCAAAACACAGCACTATGCCAGCTACTAGGAAGAAAAGTAACTCTAACCCAGCTGAAACCAGGACAGATCCCACGGACTGGGGCTAAGAACCCTCACTGCTGGTGCTCAGGTGTGAAGCAAGGGGACAAAGTCAGCTGCTTTTATCTTTTTAATCTGAAAGAAATAAAGAGCACTGTAAATGCACCACTTGTGATCACCACGATCCCGGTATCTATCCACTTGAACTAATCCTGTATGTTTTGTCCTGCACTTTTTGTCCTTATCAGTGCTGTAAATCTCTGTTTGCTTGGCCAGGACTCTTCCTTGTGAAACTACTTTATTTCTGTAATCCTGATGTTCTTTCTCCTGGTTGGAAATGAGTGTAATCTGTCCACTGTTTGTCAAAGGATCAAACAGCTGTGCCTGAGCTTTTGATATTTTCTAGCTCATTTTCCATTTAATATTGCACATACACAGCCTGAAGCACCCACAGACCGCTGAACATATGAGCGGGGGCCTTTCAATTAGGAGAATTAAATCACGCAGTAACGCTGGTGCGCGACAGCAGCCACTGCCGTGGTGGTGCTCACCGCCTGTATCCATGTCTTAGCGACGAGTGGCACCAGGAGGTGCCGGGGGGCCCACGGTGCTGCAGGATGGGGAGAAAAAGCACCAGGGTCCAGCTGGGAAGGGGCGCTGGGAGCTGCTGCTCCGCAAATTCAGGGGCAGATGGACAGAAAGGGAGAGCAGCGAAGGCAGAATCAACTGCCTGCAGCGGGCAGGAGGCAAACCTCCGCTCCACGCAGCCCTGCGATGTTGAATGATGCTCTCCCATGGTGCTCGCTTCCCAAGGGACTGCTACCCAAAAAAGCCAGATGCCTGAGCAATGCGCTAGTTTTTTCCACTCTCTTGGTCATTCCTCTGCAAGCACATGAGGCAGCAATGCTCTGCCGCAATGCACAAGCATAGGGCAACAATCTCCAGACCATGGCTGAGCAGACCCTAATGTGGGGAATCCAGCCAGCCCAGGGAATTCAATGTTTAACAAGTTGATCTGGTACTCGATGAAAGAAGACTTATGTTCTGTGCTAGGTCTACAGAAGGAGGAGAGAAAAATAGTTTAGGTCTTCCTGCAGGACTACCTGTGGATCCGGGGAAATGGCGCTGTCTATAAATGAAATGATAAATGTTTGGCTGAATCTAGCCCTTTGGGCACTAGTTAGAAAAATTTTCAAAGGGTTTTTTTTTCCACTCATTGTGTGAGAAACAGATTTAGTTTTGTGAAGCTCAAGTAATCTCAGTTCTGGGAGAAGGGCAGAGTTTTCCTGTGTTACCCCATTGCCATGGGTTGATAGGGGACTCAGGACAGGAGAGCTAGTACCCCAGTTTTGTGGATAGATTGAAAACCACTGATTTTTTTCAGCATCTAATTTCACATACACAGTCTTATGTGTGAATGCTGATTAGCGGAGATGCTGTTTAGTTCTTGTGGAAATTTTCACCCAGGGGTGTCAAGATGCTTTCCAAAGGAGCCTGTGCAATCTCCACTTGACATACACACACACCGAGGCACTGCGGTGGAGCGACTTGCCCAAAGCCGTCCAGCACACCCCAAACAGAACAGGCAGCACCGTATTTTCTGCCTATTTGCCAGGACATGATGCCTCTGAAATACATTTCAGGCATGCCACAGATGAAATGTTGACCTCCTCTTGGTTCGTTTGTGTCAAGAAGAAACAAATTCTTCACTCTGTACACTGAACAATTCAAAGCATTCAGAAGTCAGATTTAGAATGCATAAGGGAAGGGATAATTAATTTCTTTTTATTAGAAGGTCAGTTTATGTAATAGATTTTTTTGCTTTAATTAAACAGAAACCATGTTGTATCTTTGTACTAAGGTGCATAAAAATAGTAGTACCATGGTGCTGTGATACTTTCAGAAATTCTTTCTGGACATGTGTGTGAAGCCCTAAATCTAAGACACAGAAAAATGTCACTACTGCTGCTTCAGACTACCTCTCCATGAAACCTCCTTTTATCCCCATTTCATTCAGTTGAGACTGAATTGCCGCACAAATGGTTTGTCTCCAGATGTCCAAGGCAGAGCTAAGCTTTGACTGCTTGCCACGCTCCTCTGGTGCAACCCATCTATCGCTGGGTGAAGGCCTCTCCCTGTCCCTTTTCTCCTGCCGTGGAGACTGTATGGACCTCTCCAGCTCCTCTGTGCTCCCCTGGCTCTGTGTTTCGGCATCCATCCAGACCTCCCATTCCTTGCCACACAGTGTGAGGGACTTCTCTCAGACTACCATAGATGACCATGGAAAAAGGTTAGGCTAAGCACTAACAAAATGCAAATAATGCAAGTCCTGTAGGGGACCAAGCTGCAAAGTGGGCTCTGTGTGTGTGTGTGTGTGTGTGTGTGTGTGTGTGATTTTTTAACCATCACATGATGTTTCAAAGGGAACTATGTAACAAGGTCATGACAAGCAACCAAATGTGCTCTCATGTCTGAAATCTGGGGGGATAAATTTCGGGAAAACACGGGCTTTGTTATCTGCTATGTCTGATCCATTGTGAATTTGGCCTCCTCGCTTACGTGTTCATAAACCACAACTGAGTTGTTACAGTGAGAATTACAGATGTAAAGGACTCTTCCTCTCTGAGTGGTAGAAAGCCCCAGCGATGAGCTCTGTAACGCAGCTCTCTATCAACAACTCACAAGTGCTCAATGGTGGGATGGCGTGGCGGCGAACGCTTGATTTACTGCTTCCTTAATCACTCTGCCACAGGCTGGGGGAGAGAAGCAACAATTCCCCTTATTCCTGTATATTCAGCCTAGCAGGCTGGGCTGCATGCTGCGAGCACCCCGCAGTGCCAACTCTCAGTGTGAGCGAGGATGAAACGGTGCTGAGCAATGGGAGATGATGCTGGGTTTTTTTTTCTTGTTAAGTTGCCTCATATATGCTAAGCACAACTCCCGTCTCTTAAAAGAAGGAAAAAATGTTCCTTGGAGAAATGTAGTTGCTGTGAATAGTTTCAGGAGGGCCCCACAACACGGTGCATCTCCTGCAAAGGTACGGAAAGGCTTTGCTCCAGCACTGAGCAGCTCACTTTTTGGCACAGAAGAGCTAACACACAGCTGGCGAAATGAGGAGGCAAAGGCATATGTCTAAGTACAGAGGTCACACATCCAGCCTCCATAGCCCTTTGAATTCAGTGGATTTTTTTACTTGACACGTGCTTAAGTTCTGAATAACTGTGAACTTTCAGAGAGTTTTAATTCACTTTTTGGGGTCAAGTTGTTTGAAAGAACAAAAAAAATCATGTTAGTATGATCACCTGCAAAATGCATTGAAGTTTTAACTTATTTAATGAGTGAGCTAAATTATTGGAGCAATGTCTGCCACCCTCAGAGCCTGGGGAAAGGCTCTTGCTTGTGTACACCTTCCATTCGCTTACACGTAAGTTAACAGCAGCACTAAATGCAATTGTAGCTGGCAGAGATTAGTTCATCTTCCAGGTTTGGGAGCTGTTCACTGTAATATGGAGCAATGAAGACTTACTCCCATGGAGGAGACTCAGGCTACACATTGAAACAAGCTGGACATGCACCAATCCTTGGGCCCTATGGGATGCGCCTACAAGAGCTGAGGGAGCTGCCTGATGTCACTGTGAGGCCACTCAATAATCTTTCGCCAGCTGTGGCAGAGGGTCCTGAGCACTGGAAGAAAGCAAATGTCATTGGCTTCTTCAAGAAGGGCAAGGAGGAGGGATGCAGGGAACTACACTCTCACCTTGATCCCTGGGAAGGTGATGGAGCAAGTTTTGCTGGAAACTGTTTCCGAACATATTAAAGACAAGAAAGTGATTAGGAGTAGTCAGCACGGATTTGTGAAGGGGAAGTCATGCATGACCAACCTGATAGACCTCTACAACAAAATGATTTTCTCAGTGGACAAAGGGAGAGCAATGGATGACATCACCTTGACTTTAGGAAGGCCTTCAGCACTGTCTCCTATAACATCCTCATGGACAAACTGATGATGGGTCCTATTGCCATTGTCAGTTAATTTGTCTGTAAGCCTGTAACAGTGTAGTTCTTTGCTTATTTAGAGAATAGACCTGAATTTCTTCCCTGAACTAGGTGTTCTTACTTTACGTGATCAAGGTCTTTGACTTATCCTTTCGCTTTGTAAAGTCACCACTTGAAATATATGTTAGAAACAGTTGAGTTTGTTTCATTTGTGGAAATAGTAGAGGAGTTTGTTACCAATTCTAAGTTGTACAAACAAATCTACCCGGGCTTTAGAAAACTGTACATAAAGTTGTAACACTCAAGCAAGCTGTTAATTCCCAACCCCAGGCAGCTTTGACTCTTCCATCACCCAGCAAGTGGTCTCAGTCGTAAAGGTATGTCCACGCTGAGTGTAGCAATGCCTAAATGCCTTGCTTTGGGCATGGGAATTTGCAAACCCAGCTTGGATGCCCACCAGAAGGGTTTGTGCCTCCTGCTATACGGAGCAAAAAGATGCCTGAGATGATCCACAGGAAACACTAAGATGGCTGGTTGCCTCCTGCCTCTGTCCCGCACCGACCTGCTCCCAGAGAGGCTCCTGGGTAAGAGGAGGATTTGCAGCAGAAGTACTGTCCCGCACTCCTACGGTCAAACGTCTCTTCAGACACAGCCAGCTGGCTCGCTCAGATTCCTCCAAAACTTCTGAAGGTCGTGGGCAGGATGCCTCCTCCGAAATTCACTCCTCTTCGGTAGCTGCGTGGTGCCCTCTGACTTTCAGCAAGAAGCTTTGCCCCCGTTTTACCTTCGTCTATAATCTCATAATTAAGGTGCCTTCCTGGGAAGTAGCTGTTACGGGGTTGCACCCTTAGTCTCTGGAGAAACAAACCCAGGTTCCCCAGTGACAAGGGAAGGGCTTATTTCCCGGGCAGGTTAGCACTGCTCCCTGAGGTCCCCCTCACTCATCCCAAACCAGCACAGTGACTCCCATGCAGCGGGGCCAGGAGCAGCGCGCTCGTGGGATGAGCAGGGACATTTGTACCTCCCTCCTGCAGCCTGAAAGGTAGAGAGAAACCACCTTACTGTTGAATATTTACCCCTCAGCACCAGAGCTGCTTAAGACAAAGTCCCTACCAGCCTCAAACATCCTGAATCAGAAAATGAAATCCGGTGGGGCAGATGACCTTCTCAAAAGCGTTCGTGCTACAGCCCAAACGCCAGCCCGTGGGTCCATAAATGGCAGCAAGGGCACTAGGTTGCTTTTGGCAGGACAGCGATTGCTTCCTTCTTTTGGACCCATACCAGGAGCTGCTTTCCTGCCCTGCTGATGGATGCACCAAGCCGTGCGCACTTTCCAGGGGGAAATAGCAGTAGCATCCCTTTTTTTTTTTTTTTTTTTTTTTTTGACAACTAAGAAAAGCCCTCACTTAAAATTGCTGATTTCTCTTTGGCAGAGAAAGCATTTCTGCTTCAGACTCCAGAGCTGCTGGAAAGAGTTTAATTCCCAAATGAGGTATTTTAAGGCTAAAGTCTCCTTTTGTTTACACAGGCTGGGATCAACGATGAGCCTTGAGAAGGTCAAGGCAAAGTTTAGCCGATGACTTGGGGTTAATTTTTTTAAAAAAAAGGATCAACTGTGTATTTATTATTACATTCTCAATATATTTTAGAGTCAGGCTGCACGTACTTAGTTTAAAGCTGCCTGGGATCCCCACGCCTTTAGCTGCTCTCTCAGCCACTTGTGTGCTGACCTTCATAGCCACTGCAGCAGCACTTTGGGGAAGATTTGGGACTTTTTGAAAATACCAGCACTTCGAGAAAACAATTTTCTTTTTAATTTGTGAAAATCTGTGTGTTTTCAGCTCCTTTCACGTCCAAGACACAAATGGATGTCTCTGAGATACCATGGTCTGAGCAGACCATCACTTCTGTTTAAATGACTTGCAACACACCCCATGCTGGGCCATACCCAGCACCAGGAAGGTTGTTAACCTGCCCTGCGTGACTGATTTTGCCCGCGCACACAATTTGGGCTGGCCCTGTGCACGCAGCCACCTGGGCAGTGGCAGACCCAGGTTCTGAAGCTGCCCCTGGCCAGGAGCAGGATATACTCACTCACTGGCTCTTCGTGGTGATAATTAATTTTTATGAATGAGGGTGAGGGAAAGGGTGTTAGAAACAGATTGATTATAATTGGTTTTTAATTAAAATGTTCGAACCATAATTTAAACTAAAAATATCCTATTACTTATCTTGGCTATTTCATGGGCACTACAGCAGCAGGCAATAATGTAACTAATGATCAGATTGTCACCGGCTTGTATAATGAAGCATGTCTGGGGGCTGATCAGATTATGCCATCAATCAAACCCCTCCGCAGTGCTCCCTCCTTCCACAGAGCTCTCTGCAGGGGGATGAGCCTGCATCAGCTCCCGCTCAGCTGTAAGTTTTATTTTCTCTCCCCTTTAGTTCCTCTGCTTGAGAAACTGGCTGCCCATGGCCTGGACAGGCATACTCTTTGCTGGATAAAAATCTGGCTGAATGGCTGGGCCCAAAGGGTGGTGGTGAATGGAGTTAAATCCAGTTGGAGGCCGGTCACAAGTGGTGTTCCGCGGGCCTCAGTGTTGGGGCCAGTTTCATTTAACCTCTTTATCAATGACCTGGATGAGGGGATCGAGCGTACCCTCAGCAAGTTTGCAGATGACACTAAGCTGGGAGGAAGTGTTGATCTGCTTGAGGGTAGGAAGGCTCTACAGAGGGACCTGGACAGGCTGGATCGATGGGCTGTGACCAATTGCATGAGGTTCAACAAGGCCAAGTGCCGGGTCCTGCACTTGGGCCACAGCAACCCCATGCAATGCTACAGGTTTGGGGATGAGTGGCTGGAAAGCTGCTTGGCAGAGAGGGATCTGGGGGTGTTGATCGACAGCCGACTGAATATGAGCCGGCAGTGTGCCCAGGTGGCCAGGAAGGCCAACAGCATCCTGGCTTGTATCAGGAATAGTGTGACCAGCAGGACCAGGGAAGTCATTACTCGGCACTGGTGAGGCTGCACCTCGAGTACTGTGTTCAGTTTTTAGACCCTCACTACAAGGAAGACATTGAGGTACTGGAGCGTGTCCAGAGAAGGGCAACGAAGCTGGTGAAGGGTCTGGAGCACAAGTCTTATGAGGAGCGGCTGAGGGAACTGGGGTTCTTTAGCCTGGAGAAGAGGAGGCTGAGGGGAGACCTTATTGCCCTCTACAACTACGTGAAAGGAGGTTGTAGCGAGGCGGGTGTTGGTCTCTTCTCCCAAGTAACAAGCAATAGGACAAGAGGCAATGGCCTCAAGTTGCGCCAGGGGAGGTTTAGATTAGATATTAGGAAAAACTTCTTCACTGAAACGGTTATCAGGCACCGGAACAGGCTGCCCAGGGAAGTGGTCAAGTCCCCATCCCTGGAGGTATTTAAAAGACGGGTAGACGAGGTGCTTAGAGACGTGGTTTAATAGTGGACAGGTACGGTTGGACTCAATGATCTTAAAGGTCTTTTCCAACCAAATGATTCTATGATTCTAAGACGGATCATCTGAAAAAGCTTGTGTCATCACTCACTCTGATCAGAGCTCCCTCCCTCCCTGCTGCTGGATTCCCCCCAGAGTTAACTGACACTAAATTAGGCATCATCTGATTTAACCATTACGAGATCAAACATAGCAGAAGGTTAGAAAACGCATCAGTCCGTTAAGTCCCATCATCCAAATCGCCTTTAGAAAGGCATGCTGTCTTGCTTTTGTGAACAGCCACATCTAAGCAGCCAGCCAGGTGTTTCCTCCCTGTCCTCCCCCAGCCCCAAGCCCAGATGTAATGCACCCCATCTCTATGGTTAGAAATACAAAACCAAACTTTGTGATTGCAGAGTCCTGCAAAACAATTTGCTACATTACTGAAAGTGGATATGATTACAGAAAGTGTAATGAGTCCTTGCTCCAACTACTGCATTCGCATCACGATCTCAGCTGAACTGACTTCTGTAATACTCCTGCTCCACAACACCAGCATCATAAGTACCAGCCATGAAAAAAAAGAATGGCAATTAATTTGTCATCAAAGAATCAATAGCAAAAAAACTGTTTTAACCCATTCAAATGTAGTGATTATAGTGGGTTTTTTTCCCCTAACAGTAAGTCATTACAACTGGCAAGTATAAGGAACCATTGTCTCATCAGAGAAAGCGGTCGGTCGCAGATGCAGACATTTTGAACTACTTTTCTCTGCTGGCTCAGTACAACAGTCCTGGGAACAGGTAAAAGGCTGATTTGGCTTCACACTCTGCCTCTTCCTCCGTGTGCTAATGTAGGAGGGATAAGGTTTACGCTTCTGTGATTGAAGCAACAGGCTGCAGTGCCTGTGCCACAGCTAGCTGAAACCCTTAAAGAGCTGGGTCTCGCTGGTGCTGGAAAGGGCAACCCAGCTTCTTGAGAAACCAGGAAAATCCTGCCTCTGGCTCAGCCCGCACTGGAGCACCGTGACTGGTTTTGTGGCCGCGAGGCCAGGGGCCGGCTCCTGACCCCTCGAGGCAGAGCTCAGCCCTGGGAGCTGGGGCAGCAGGGAACCAGCCTGGGTATGGCTGGGCCCCCTCCCCAACGCAGGCTGACAGCAGCAGGGCTGGAAATACCCTCCAGTTTGGCACCTGGGCCCACCACAAAGCTCAACACATCACGTTTGGTCTGGGAGGGTTTTTGGCATCTCCCTGGCAATCAGGGGCTACTTGTATTCTTAGGTTTTAATGTAGGGAAGATGAGCTTTTTTGATACTAAATTCTATCTGGTTCCCCTTCAAGGAGGAGTTTTCAGTCAGAAAACTCTTACCACAACCTTTAGCATTACAATTCACTCAGTAACAGACACCATTTTTCTCAACCAGAACTTGACAACGGTTTCTTTTTTCCTTCCTGCAGGCAAAGGCTTCCACAGGTACACAGACCAGTAAATCAGTTTTCTGGTCTATTAATACCCATAGGTCGCATTCTTCGGGGGAGCTGCCAAACGGCTCATGAAAGAGCCCCGAAGCATTAGCTGAACCTATCAGGTTCCCCACAAACCGAGCAGGCTTCAACTCCATGACTTGAAGCATGCCTTTACCTCCCATGAAATTCAGACCTGCAACACCAAGAAAAGAAGCAGCAGCCACCCCCAAAGGGGGAGTAATGCACGCAAAGTAGGAAGAGAAATATGCACATACTAAAATGTAATTAAATCTCATCGTTCATAGTATACGCTTTCCCTTGCCACTTGGAAATTCTCCAAGTATACTGAACCCATTCATTTACAAAACAAACGACCCAGTGTCATTAGCACATCCTGCAGAATTGCTTAATTTACATAATGTAGGCAATCTACTGCAGATTTAGCTGTTGCAAGTTATCCTCATTCAAGATGCTGTGGCGTTATGTGCAGCGTTATTGTTTAAGGTTTCATTTTTAGCCACATTTAGAGTTGTATTTTGTCTGTGGTGTAAAGGCAACAGAACATTTTCTCCACTACTATTGTTAGCAGTGCTTTAATCATGATACTTTGAAACCTAAACCTGACTTCGAGCAGTTCACAAAAGGTCACCCTCAGAAATCTTAACGGAAAGTTGGCTTCTGTGCAGCCCTTTACATACATTTATACAGGGCACAGAATGCTTTTAATTGAGTTAGAAGCTCATCACTCAACGTTCAGTCACAAGGCCGAAGAAAAGCAAGTGATCTCTACCATATATAATGCATTAGCTAATAAAAGAGAATTTCCCAGTGTCTTTGGAAAGAAGAGGTAGCGTCGACTTCTGTGCTCTGCACAACGCAGTATACTGGAACACCACTCTACACGCAAAGCTCATTCAGCACTTGATGGTGCAAACAGGCTCTAAGATTTCTCATAGGGAGCTGTCAGAAAAGAAACCATTTTTGGGTGACCCCACTTCCCTCAGCACTTGTGAAGACTCCTGTTACATTGACTAAAATCCTTAACCTTTGACTTTTCCTCAGACTGCACTAACTTGACATGGAAGGGAAGTCAATGTTGCTTGGTTGTGTTGGACTATACTGACCTGTGCATTTCATGCAGCAGGGATTTCTGACTGCCTCAACTACTGCTCAGTCTGACCAGCCATTTGTGCTTTCTAACTGAAAAATAATAATTAAACACACATATCCTTTCTGATCCCATTTTTTCCTTGATAACAGACACACTGCTAGTTTTGCCTCACAATCCAGTTTTCTTTTTTGACCTGTGTGACTGGCTTTGGGGCAATCACATGTTCCAGAGCTGGTGAATCTTTCAGCATCTTCAAAACTAGCTATCATAACACTTCTGCCTACTGTTCAGTGCCAGCTTAGTCTTTTTAAAAGTCCTACCTGTGATCTCTCCCATCAGCATCCAAGATGGACAACTACAGCACCTGCCTAAAAAAGCAGCAGGGACTTTATAAGGAACTCTGCTCTAAAATCCTTTCATTACACTGATATAATATTTTTGCTGCCAAGGCCTTGTTTTTAAAATTAAGAAAAAAAAAATAATGCCAGGAAGAGAGCTCAGTCAGCTGGTATTCAAGCAGAACTACAGACTACTGGAGGGAAGCTGGGGTGGGTGTTGGGAAGATCTTTCACAATTCCTTTTTCGTCTCCTGCCCTTGGTCCAGCTTTGGTCACTTCTGTCACACGCCAGATACTAGACAAATGAGAAGCATGAAGAAATCAGTTTTGTAACAAAATTTATTTTTGCTCTGAGGATACAAATCCCAAACATCAACAAACAAATTCCAGTGGAAAAATACCAGTCATTAACAATGAAAACTTTTATTATTGTTTAATAAATAGAACTTTGGCATTCAAAATTCTAGCTGTAAACCCTACTTTAAAAAAAATTACAAAAAGAGGCAAGAACAACAAGCCTAAAGCTGAGCCAGCCAGTGGCTCCTTTACTTTTTACAATGAACACATTGTGATTAAGTCATGACAACTCTATTTACATATGAGGTATTCTGAGCGGTTCAAAAATTGAACCCAATTTACAAAACTACCAGTCTTCAGGGACTGATCCAGTACATATGTCAGCTGTGCTTTTAAAAGATAGCTCCAGACACTCCACCCCACTGAACTAATGATATACTGTAATTAATATACACAAAATAAACACATTACGATTTGAGTTTCCTGCTCAGGCTTCAAAAAATATTCAAAAAAGCTGCATACTATGGCCAGCCTAACATTCAAAGTGTACACCTAGTACCTAGTTTAAGTACTTCCATTTCTAGACATTATGTGAGAGTTCTTACTACGAAAGCTTATAAACAAAATATTGGCAGGTAAGAGGAAAACAAGGTGCAGTTATCAGCATCCTAACAACTTATCTAAAAGTTCAAGGGGAATATACACTTACTTCAGGCAAAAAAGGCACAAAGGTACGCAGCTGTGGAATTAATATTGCTAATGAGCTACCGGAATATATCATCCCTTTAGATAATAACCATTGATTTGTTTGCAGTCTAAGAATGCAGATTAGTTCAGAAGATCTTTTCCCCACTCATGACAGAACTTGTCACATCAATGAGAAGAGCCCCATTATACCCCCAACTCCACACCTGCATAACATCATTGATAAGGACAAGGAAAACTGGAGCATACTACGCCCATGCAGAGAGACTGCAGCATGCCGTTGCTGCCCGTGCTAGGGCAGCAGGTTGTGCAGGAAGGAGTTTGCTTTCGTTCTTTCCTTGTGCTCTTACCCTGCAAGAAAAACGTCCAAAACCACGTTTGAAACAAAAGGTGGGCAGCGAGGGCAAAGGAAGGAAGGAAACCTTTTGAAGTGAAAAGGACAAAATTTCAGCTCTTGTAATGACTTTATGGCCACCGGCAGTTTTGAATGCTGGAGCCCGAGTGGGCGGTTACAGCAATCTCCACAGTCTCACACAACGATCACACTACAAAGCTGCACAGCGGAGGTTAGCCACCTAAATCACGTTTACACAACTGAGCTGCGTTACTTCTATATAGTAAATACATAGCATCATCTATAGCTTGTCTGAAGACAGTTACTTTCCAAGTCTTTTTCAAAATACATTCTTGAATACAGTAGTTACTGTAAATATCTTCTAAAGGATTGTATAAATTCAATCTGAAACTATACAAAAAATTACTATACAAATTTGCTGACAGCCAGAACAGTACAGCATCCATTCATTAGCAGTTGTTTTTCAGCCCTTGAGATTGTCTAATAGCTACAGCAAAAAGTTGTCATGACTAAATCTAAGCAATTCCAATGTTAACATTCATTAATCAACTCTGTATTAAATATGCTGAATGAGACCACACACACTACTTTTTAACCAATTAAACAATCATGCATATCTTCGACAAAGCTTATTCCATTTAGAGGCATCCGTAAACTGATGCATATATAATAATTGCTACTACTGCAACAGGCCAAATTTTAAGAAATCAAAGCAAAATACTGTATCGCTGTAGATAGTCAACTGGCAGTCTACATCTTTGGCTCATACATCCATCATTTACCTCCCTGCTTTAATTTGACTGAGGCAGATAAACTCAGGGTTTTTTTAAAATCAAGTGCTTTAAAGTCAACATAAATATTACAGATTCTGTAATAAAAATATTACAATGCAAGATTACAGCACTGCAATCAATGTATTACAAATAAAATGGGACCTCGTTCCTGAGGGACTTTCAACTAATACTCAAAGAGCATAAAAGCTCCTGAAGTGCTTTGCAAATATAAATTACTGATCTCAGCTTTGCAGTACAGTATCACCATTTAACAGGAGGGACAGTGGAGGCACACCAGCCAAGTGACCAGCTTAATAGTACAAAATTACTCAAAAAATCTCCTGCTCGTCTCTAATTGCTGTATTAAACTCCTTGTTATTTCCACCAAATTTAGAAAAATGTGTTGCTAGGTAATTTTTTAATAGGTACAACACTTCCATCTAAGGAAATAATAACGTGCATCTTAGGTGCTTCCTCTCTCCCTAATGCTTCTAGTTTATTATCTGAAATGCTATTGTTGAATTCTGATTTGAGACAGATGCCGTAAACTGGAGACTATTACTTCACTGCAGGGCCAAAACCAACGAACTACTCCAAAGGAACGAGCTGAGGCCCTAGTCACAAAAGCCAATACTGTCAGAGGCACAGGAAACTGTGCAAGCCCATTTGTACAAAGATCCTTGTTTTCAGTTTTGCACTAGTATAAAAGTACACCTTCAAACCTACAGAAAGAGCATAGAAATTTAAAATAAAATGGCCTCATTTTTTACCTTGAAGTAGAGACATGAGGCAATTTCACTTGAGATTTCATCTAGACACTGTTTTAGTGCTCACAGGAGCTGAACCAGTCAGATTCATCAATCTGAAAACACCATGCAGCAGTAATATAAACAGCAACACTATTTTTCACAAATTAGTCCACGTGTAGGTTCAGGATAGAGAAAACCATCAAATAAATAAGTCCATATAGCTAAAAAAAAAATTAAATCACTAAATTATAAAACCAACATTAACAGTAACTGTTTAACAATGAACAGAAAGCAAAATATCACCAAGTTAAAACTGGTAACCAGTCTACATTGCTATACCATTTTTTTCTATGAACATAAATACAATCAGAAAACTGAAGATACTAACACTTTTGCCATAAAAATGGTACCCTAGAATTTACTTGGTTCTAACTACTAAGCTTTCTAAGAGATTTCTGCTGTATCCACACTATGGGTCGATTGACTGACTTGCACCTTAGTCATTTGAAACTTTCTTTTAATACCATATATTTAACTGATGCTCATATATTTTCTTAACAGTGTGATTTGAG
>VYZW01035606.1:19238-31337 GCA_013401315.1 Balaeniceps rex | reverse complement strand
CAGATGGAAGAGAGGATTAAATTAAATGTCTTGTAGCCCTCAACAAGTGCCCTGACCCTGCAGTATTAGGCCAATACTGTGACATAGTTGTATTTGGAAACCATGCGAGGCCCTTATTTATTTTGTTTTTCTTAAAAATGCATAAATCATTTCAGGTCAAATGCACCTTTTTATGCTGTAGAAATGAAATTATGATGGGTTCTGTTCCTTATGGTTTCTAAATGTTCGCAAGATAACGATAACAAAGAACTAAAACAGATGTCTAAGAGGTTGTAGTATCCCAAATATTGGAGCACAGTCAGGAAAGATTAGAAAAGCATCTGTCAGGAGTGACATGCACTGATCCATAACTCTTTGGGACAGGAAAATGGACTGGGTGACTTCCTGAGGTTCCTAGCTAGCCCCATTTTCCTCTGATCTTCTGTCCTTCAGAAGGGATAGGACTGGTTTTAATCTTAGCAAAAGCAGAAATTTCTCCCACAGGCTTAAAGACTACAAGTTCATTTCAAATATAAAAAATTTAGATTTAACTGCATAATTTGAAATATGGGCATATGTTCTTAGGGCTTGCAAGTACTCTACCTGTGATTTTAACTCAATACTCTAAATACAGTATTCCTGTTTAAGTTAAGGATGATGAGTTAACAGAACGTATTGAATTCTTGCAGGAGAAATGTAGAAAATCACCTCCTGTGGAACAGTAGACACATTGTGTCAACTAACTGAATGTATTTATCAATAGTCACATTTGATAGTGCTGCAATTCTATCGGTTTTCACAAGCTAAGTGAATTAAGGTCTATTTGGTACGTAGCACAACTCAAAGTAAAACATCAGGCAGAGTATGGGAACAGATACTGATGACTCAGAAGATATGCCTTCCTCTGACTTAGGACTAAGTCAGACACCTAGCGTGGTTTTAGATATTGATGGGGTAATTTCTTCAGATGAGTGATACACTAAAGCCATTGGTAAGGAGAGTCCATGTCACTCTAGATCAGCAAGACTTGGAGTATCACTTTTGGCATGACACCCAACCCCACATAAGTTCTACAGTTTCAACAGAACACAAAGGTGGTTTATTTTCTTCTTATCACAAGTTGTTGGGGAGACTTATAATGCAAAGAAGCTGCTTCACTTCAATATGATTATTGTTTGCATATCACTATATTAAATGCTATAGGATGGTAAGCATTAGATGTATGCATTATATCTTATATAATGCAACACCAGTTTATTGTAATTCACTCTCTTAAGGCAATGGCAGTTACTTCGAAGACAACATTTTACACCATTTTTGCCATATAATAACATGGCAGAAGACAGAACATAAGGAAAGCATACAAATATGTAGGCAGGAATGGACAGCTCAGGTCAGGGGAACTTGATAAAGACAGTATAGAAGAAAGATAGAGCATAAGGGAGAGGAAAACCAACTGATCCCTAAGACTAAATATAAAACTGAATTCCTGACTGTTCAGCACAGGGGAAATAAAGTAATAAATTTTAACCTCTGCTTCTGAGGTTGAAAACTGCAATCCTTGAAGAATGTTCTAAAGAAGATTGAGGTAGCTTGGTGTACAAGATACAGGACTGAGATCACAGGAATAAAAACAAATATGTAGTCTTGTGGCAAATAAGATGAAGAAAACTGTTACTCTTCATTGGTCCTTATAACACCAGCAGAGAAAAAGCAGAAAGAAGGCTTGTCAAACACAGGTAAGTGGAAATCCTTAAAAATAAAGAACTTGTACTGCAAGTAGAGAAAGCAGGGCACAAAAGTAGTTAAGATGTTACACAATTGTAGTAATGAGGAATGCATGCTGCTTTAGTTTCTAGGGAATGAATTGATTTGAGCGAGGCAGTGTGGAAATGAGAAAAATATAGGTAGGAAACTTTTTTTTTTATGTTCATGACTATGATGGATAAGGAGGTAAACGAAAACATTAATTTGTTTCAAGCGGTATTATTCTGACGGTGCTGCACAGGCTGAAAGGTATTTACAAATTCACTGGAGTAGCCATTTACTTTGCTGGTAATTTTCTTCACCTGCAGGCTGTACTGATACCTCTTTCTTAACTAATCAGCATTTTTAGTAAGTTTTCTTAGAGGCCATAGCATGTTTTTAAAATGTTTTACTTTTTAAAAATATTAGTTTCACGGTTATGTTCAAGAACTTTTACCCCCATGTTTATCTGTTTTCTTCCTTTGTTTTGATTCCAGCCTGACTAAAGAAAACCAGCCTCATCCCCCAAGAGTTGACAGAGTTATTTAAGTTTTATTCCTCTCCTCTACATTTTTTGCCTGCTGTACCTCCCAGTAAGCTGTGCTGACTCCTACTGATTCCGTTCTTAGCCTCCTAGTTCTTCTCATATTTGGAAAAGGAATCTGTAACATCTAATTCAGGGTGTGAATTCCCTTATGCTGGAACCATCTAAAGCTGGGAATCCCCAAGTAACTATTGCCTTGGAAAAGGTGACTTATGCTCTGATATAATTTATATGCTTTTGAAAAGTAATCTTTTAAACTAAAGGCCAACTTCCAAAGGCAAAACTTACCTTTTTCTCAGCTCTTGATCAGAGATTAAGTCATATTTATTGACTTCCAAAATTAGTTTCATATGTAAGAATATGACTGAATACAGCAGAGTAAAACCTGAATAAAAGCTTCAGGCTATTTTCTGAAAGAAGACTAAAATAGGGTATCTGTTGTTCTTTCCTAAATAAGGATAGTGAAAGTACATAAAAATGGAAAATAGCATAGCAAAAAAACCCCAAAATATGAGCAGTGGAAAAGTATTTATGGCCAGTTGCATTCACAATGGTACCTTCAAAAAAAGTCATGATTCCTGCATTACCTTTCATTGTATTTTAGTCAAATCAGAGAGAGATTGGTAGCTTTTATCATGTACAAACAGTGCTTGGTCCTGAAAGCTTCTGTTCCAGTCCAGACTCACTGAATCACTAACAGGTTGAGAGGCTTCAGAAAATGTATGGTTCACAGAGCTGCCTTATGAGCCTAACAATACAGACAGCAGAGGTTTTCAGGCTTTTATTTGCATCCACTGAGCAGCATAATATGCTCGTTTTCAGAGGGTCTCTCCAAAGTTTGTAGCATTAATTCTTAGGAATAGTGTCTGCAGGGTTCTGATATCACGTTGCCCAGACTTTTGAAAATGTCTCCAGACTGTTTCTTGCTTGCTTACAAATGATTAAATAAAATTAAAACTTGAAACGTATCTTGATGCTTAGATATTAGAAGTTTTGGAATTTTATGATGTTTTCTACAATGGAGTTTATTTAAAAACTGGAATTTCTAATAAAATGACAAGCTACAAGAAAGCTGTCAGTAAATTTTAGAATCTGTTTTTTTAAAAAGTATACTTTGTGTAGTGAAAATATAAAAGTCTACTTCTAAGCTTCTTTAGTTACTCTAAAGCACTGCAGAAATTTTTTTTATTATCAGTTTTACATTCACCTTGTCTGTATCCTAAGAATTTTCTCCTTCTACTAACTAGGAGGACTTTGCATGGAGTTTCTTCTGGTGTACTGAAATCTTTCAGAAGTGTCTGGGAGAGACTCCGCAGGAAATATTGGCTCTATCGGCATCTCAAAGAGCTACTTCACATTTTTCTGTCATTGCAAATATTGTTACATTTAGATTACTTGTTGTGACCTATTTAGTAAGACTTGGCACTTAGCTCCATACCTTTCCCCTCCTTTTCCCTCCCTTCCAAAAGCCAGCTTCAAGCACATGAGTTTCACTATATATGATTATCCACAGCGGGTATGTCCACAAGATAGACTATTTTCACATCTACTAAGGCAACCTTAATCCAAACTACCTCTGATTACCTACAATTCCATAAACCAAGTACATCCTGAATACTCACTGGTGCACTTGCTTACTCCAATGGTTATGATGGTATATCCCAGTTTAGCTAGTGCCCTTCTGAGTGGTGTGTCTCTAGGACCAAAGCAAACGGATTATTTTTCCTTTATGGCTCTAAGAACAGAAGATATTTTAGCTTGCCACCACACACACGTGGGGTACTTCTGGCCCCTATAGTTCTTACTATTCTCCATTTGCATCACAGACACATTAAAGGTGCTGTCCCCAGTTCTAAGTGTTTATGTTATGACGGAGACATCCATGTGATGGTTGATGCCTTTTGGACAATACTAGGATGAGAGAAGATGCTGAAAATCAAAGGAATTACTACCATAATATTTTCATAACAAACTGGACAGCCATGGAAACTGCTGCAGTTGTTACTCTACCCCCAAGTATACACTAGTGTTTCAGGCAGGAATTGTGCAATTCTACTATGGGAACATTTTAACACAGATAGGGAATAGTTGCAGTGGCTCCAGAATTTTGCATCTAAACAGATGTAGAAACAAACATGCCCCACTCTTCTTGGTGGCGAGATGTTAACTCCCATTATTAAAAAAGTTACCCATGTGGCATCAGAAACATGTTGAAGTAATAGCTAGTTTCAGAAAACAGGATTATTGCTGAGATGCATATGCCTACAGCTTGCATTGCTGAGAACACATACGAACACGTCAACTGCAACAATATTACACCCCCTGGTTTGGGGCATGATGGCAGGTTCAGACATATTAGTTTGAAAAACTGAAAAAGGGGCATGGCACTAGTGGTACAAAGGAGGCCTTTCTGCATAAAGAAACTTGCACAAGCAAACTACAATGTATTCAGTCGTCACATTCTCAATGGGGTACAGGTCCCTCCTATTATTTTGGTATGTATTTGGCCAACAGTCTTACATGACTGCTGGCCAAATTAATATTCTGACTGTGCAAGCCCTGGGAAAAGGCAATTTAATTACACACACAGCAAACGCTGGTGTAGAGTTCCTCTGGCAGATTGAAAGCAAAACAGCATAAGGCCTACAACACCATTTGAATCTCAGTGTTGCAAAAAGTGCATGTTTATTGATAGCCTGATACACTCTACCCACTGAAAGACCAAACTAAAGTCCTTTTTTATAACAAAGACTTAGCATATTTTTGATTTGCTGAACCAGTTTACTCAAGCAAAAGGCAAAGGAAATTATGGATCCAAAATAATCTCAGCATCAGATCAGGGAGGCTGATAGTTCTCAGATGTTTAAAACCGAATAGAAAAGCCACTACTTTTTTTTTTTTTTTAGGAAGTACAGAAAATTACTAATCTTTTTCTTGTATTGGCTTACAGCTTCCATCTTGATTTTTAAATATACATTATTTTCTCCATTAAAGTAATACTAGTTAGTATCTCTGTGATCTTTGGATCATAAGATTACACATATTTTGGTTTCCAAATGATTTGGTTTTTCTGTTAAATTGAAAATTTCAGAAGTATGAATACAGGTATATCTTTTCTAATACTATGACAATTATGGTACCATACAAAAGAGAAATGTTCACTAAGCAAACAAGCGACAAAAGGACATGTACGCCTAACAAGAAAATATCATAATTTATATTTTCTATGACATGTTCTAAATTTCCTTCATCTATAATAATTTTAATTGTCATTGAATAGAATAGAATAGAACAGAACAGAACAGAACGGAACAGAACAGAACAGAAAAGGACTATTTCAGTTGGAAGGGACCTACAACTGCCTGACCACCTCAGGGCTGACCAAAAGTTAAAGCATGTTGTTAAAAGCATTGTCCCAATGCCTCTTAAACACTGACAGGCTTGGGGCATCAACCACCTCTCTAGGAAGCCTCTTCCAGTGTCTGACCACCCTCTCAGTGAAGAAATGCTTCCTAATGTCCAGCCTGTCCCACGTGTCCTGTCACTGGATACCAGGGAGAAGGGATGAACACCTCCCTTCCCACTTCCCCTCCTCAGGAAGCTGTAGAGAGCAATGCGGTCTCCCCTCAGCCTCCTTTTCTCCAAACTAGACAAGCCCAAAGTCCTTAGCTGCTCCTCATAGGACACACCTTCCAGCCCTTTCACCAGCTTTGTTGCCCTCCTCTGGATGCATTCAAGGACCTTCACATCCTTCTTAAATTGTGGGGCCCAGAACTGCACACAGTACTCCAGGTGAGGCCGCACCAACACTGAATACAGCAGGATAATCACCTCTTTTGACCAGCTGGTTGTGCTGTGTTTGATGCACCCCAGGATGCGGTTTGCCCTCTTGGCTGCCAGGGCACACTGCTGACTCCTGTTGAGCCTGCTGTCGACCAGCACCCCCAGATCCCCTTCTGCAGGGCTGCTCTCCAGCCACTCCTCTCCCAGTTTATACTTGTGCCTGGCATTACTCCATCCTAGGTGCAGAATACAGCTTGTATTTGAGCATAGAACAGAACTTCAACACAGCTTCTGTTACCAGCTTTGGCTTCTATCTTTCAATTTTTAATTGAAATCTCAGAATTAAAATCAAAGGCAACAATTTTTAACAATAATGAAATTCCAACCATAAATGACAAGACAAATTTTTAAGTCTAGTGACAGTGCAGCATACCAGTTGACAGAAGAATATAGTCAGTTATACAAGTAGACCTGCAAAGTTTTCCTGTCTTGATAATCTGTTGATATTTTGCTGCACAAAAAAAAAAGAAAAATCAAGATTCTTCTTGATTCCTCCCTAGCAACGGAGGGGAAAAATTCAGGAGCAGTGTGGAGAGGATGCTGAACAGGCAATGAGTGACTGATAGCTGCAGTGAAGAATAAGGAATAAGGAAGTCTCGGAACTTTTTTTACAGATGTTTTTCATTAAGTCTTTTAATCCATACAGACCTGGAATACTGAAAGGTAATGGTATTTTTTCAAAAAACTCCACATTCCTACAATCTGAACAGACTGAGCAAAAGAGCGCTGCTTAGGTCTGGCTGCAGCACTAACAGCACAAGACAATAAAATCTGTGGTTAACATTTTAGACCAAAAACATAATTAATTTTCACACTCCTCCAAAAAAACTTTTCAAAAGGGAACAGTTACAAGTCCTTGTAATTGCCATTAGAATGTCGAAGATATTATTATTAAAGTACTAGTTTAGCAGTCTTCATGGATAGCATTGTTGAAAGACAGTAACAAAAAAAATCAGAATTAGATTGCAGTTTTGTAACAGCAGCTGTATAGGATCTTTATGCCACAGTTTCCTACATACACAGTCATAGCAAATATGGAAAGCATTGTTAGTGCCAAAGGCTCTGTTCATCATCCCTATGGCTAGGCCCCGATTCACCCCCTAACATGTCCCGAGAAAATATTCCCAGGCTGTCAGCTTGAACACCTTGCCGAGATAAACTATGTGATATATCCAGAATGTCAGCCCATTGGACTGTTCCAAAAAGTGTTTGGAGAAAATCTAACTTATATGAAACCAGAAAGGCCCAGCTTTCCTAATGTATAGGCTTAATCTACTTCAACAGGAATAAATAAGTAGACATGTTATAAAAGTGCGTAACAACAGAAAACTTACTTGTGGGCGATAATGTGCAATTTTTTTTAAACTATTCAACTTTAGGATTACTCCTGTAATACTTAAATCACCATCTACCTGGATTGTATGTTGCCTAAGTGCCAATTACGAATGTTAAACTTGCCGAGTGACAATTATAGCACGTGCCTATAAAAGATCATGACTTCTTCAGTCATGAAAAATCCTTCTTTCGCAGATCTCCAAAGTTTTAGCACATATTGGGCATAAATATATAAATAAAGAACATTACAGAGACAATTCTTTTATTGAACAGACAGAAGCAACATGAGGAATTCACTGAATTTTTCCAATAAACTGAAAAGGGGCTTCACAATGTTTGGTTGTATTTGTGAAGTATCAGTAGCAGTTCTCTACTCCCTCCAACCAGTCCATGGCCAATGCATATTATCAGAGTTCCAGAAAGAAACTGAAATGACCTTCTCTTACAAAATCAGAAGCAGTTTTAGGAGCTGAAAATGGAAAACAACTCTCATCATCACTAAAGCATATACACAAGATCTGGCCCAAGATCATGATGCTATACCAGAAAGCTTTAGCATACCACACCTTGTTTATGAAGTGCGTATTTACATTAATGGGCAAAAAGGTCTGTGCTAAAACCTCATAATGAATTCAGAGTATTTTTTATAAATATGCATGGACAAAGAAACAAAACAAATATGAAGAATCTACTGTAAAGTCTTTCAGTTTTGACAGTGTGCTAGACCAACACATGTAAATTTCCTACAATAAGCTTAATTCAGTATCACTCTTCAACCACTTCATTCCACTCAAAACCACAAACACATCAAATACATCTCCAGCACATCAGCACAGAAATTTCCATAGCAGAAAACTTCCCCCCGTCTAGCATAGAGCACAGGTCTGTTCCATCAATCTTCTGCTGGAACAGTGTTCTTTAGGCGCTATATGCCAGCAGTAGAGGGCTATGCTGTGACCATGCAGGCTCAGGCCACTGAAATAGAACAAGCTTCTTTATTTAGTCTTCGAGTAATATTTATATTAGTTGATACATAAAGACACATATTTCAAACATAAGAGTAATATTTTATAGTTTAACTTTCACGAATCCCATAGAAGCAGCATTCGCAAACCAGAACACATGTACCAGCAAGAAATTAATACGAACCACTTCAGAGTGATGCATGGACACTGCGTGACTGCATGTTGAAGACTACTTCCTGGGTACAGGAAGGTTGACAAAGATGATCAGCAGTAAAAAATTGCTTCCTCATTATATTAGGATTCCCCGCTTGACAAAAATGCCTAACAAAGCACATAAAGTATATATACTTTTACATAAAGAAAGTGAATAGGGAATTTTTTCACTGTTATAACAGTAAGGCAACACCAAGTTACCAGAGATTACAAAACAGCAGGTTTTATAAAACAAAAGAAAGTAATCATAAGGTATACCTTAGCATTTTGATTTTTGAAACATCAGTATTCTTTAAATTGACTGGTTTAATACACTACTTCCTATTAAAACTTCAAAAAAATATTGATAATAGTCAACTAGGTAAACGCTGGACATTCAGGCTATGCCCAAATTTTATTGTTGACTCACGCTGCTTCAAAAATATATTCAAACTTTGTCCTATTATAGTCTCTTATCATAAAAGTTGTATTAATCTTCCTAATACCACAATGGTGATGATCACATCTTTGCTTCTCAAACTGATAATATTAGTCTCTTCCGAATTTGCCCCACAGATTTCTATTTACAAGTATTTTTTTTCCCTTAAAGTTCTTCAGGAGTCTTGTCTCTGTTACTTTCTGCCTCCTCAACCCACTTTGTTTGATCAGTTCACTAGTTGGCACCTTTTAACTATCAACTTGTCTATTTCTCCTATAAATATCTTTGGCTCTATCCATGTCATATGAAATAGTAGACAACTTTATTGTAGTCTACTTCTCTATAACACTCCAAAGTATCTCCTGCAATCTCAGAGTGTAAAACACAGGGACTGCATCTTAAGTGCCAACTAGTTTGACAAAATTAATGACAACTAGGGGGTACAGATAGGGACTATCATAATAAAAATTAATATTAAATAGTTAAAATGACACAGGCATTCTTTCTTCAAAAAAAAAAGCATGTGTTTTTAGACTAAAAGCTTTCTGAGCTAAATCCTTTCTTCCTAGGGAATACAGTTTCAAAGAAAACTGCCAGCGACTCTTATTTCCACTGTAAACTACTGTGCGACAGTACTGAAGGGATGTTGCAGCAGAAAGTAATCTGATCCTAAAATCCTGATCGGTTTAATGTGCAATGAAACAGTTAACAAAAGCTTGCTTTGTTGGAGAAAAAAAAACCAGCACGGATTAAAGCAGGTAAAGAGCTGTTTAATCTGTCTCAGAACTCTATCCAGAGCAAATTCCTCAAGCTTTATTGATGAGAGAGAGAAGCTGTGTTGACTTTTTCTCTTTTTTCCCCAAAACCTTCCTAACATTGTAACCACCAACAAATAAACAATATTCCAAGCAGCCATTAACCTTGGGATCATCTTCTTATTTTATAGGATACTGAGCACATTCTCAAGAAGTTTTACATGGAGAAGTGGAAACAGCTGCAAGTTCGCCAGACGTGTGCCTTGAGTCAGTCAGTAAATACAAAACACAAATGTAAATAAATACAGCCCAGATGTATTAATAGCCCAGAAAAGCTGTGTATATTATCCTAGCAGAGACATGTCTCCTGGTCATAAATTAGCTTATACCCACCTGAAGCCAGGTGGAGTGGAAGGTAATACAGACATGTTCTGAATAACATGTCTCTCACGTGTCGGGTTACCACGAAAACCTCCTCTGTACAAACCATGGTTTCTACAGGTTATACAAAAATAGAAAATTTGGGCAAAAACACAAACCAGCCATGCCTTTGCACTAGTCAATACAAACTGCTGAGATTCAGAATTGAGCTGTTTATTTTTTAGATAAAAACCAACTTCCGCAGGCTCTTGTAATCTCTATAGTAACAGTAACATAACATGCAGAAGAAAGGCTTAACTAGTTAAATATGACTAGAACAGTATGAGACTAACTGAAGCTAAAAATAGCCTGTTATTTCATAAAGCTAGCGCTGACCCACATTAAGGTGTTTTCCAGGTCGACGGTGTCCAGCTGGGGACTGACTCCCATGCCTGTATCAGTTACGCACAGCAGTGATACCATAGGTGTTTCCCACCGCCAGATTTCACCCACGAGACGTCCGCCTTTCAGCAACGCCTGTGTCTTGGCAGGCAGTGTTTCCTAGGAGAGAGAGAGACAAGAGCACAGGGCTGAGTCCATATTGTTTCCCACACCACTTCTGGCCTACTGGGCTGACCTCCCATCTGTAAAACCAGCAATCATGATTTTATCTCGACTTAAAAGCACACAATAACCTCCGGACAAAACGCGCCAAGAGCTTCCTATTGGCATTAAACTCGCAAAAGAGGTTTTGCAGCCCGAAAGCGAAGGGGCTTAGGGATTAAAACGCGCGCAGAGCCGCGACTATTCCAAAGCCGTTCAACCTCGGACTCCGCTTCCGACGCCGGAAGGCCGCAATACGCCACTCCGCGTCCAGGGACGCCCTCACAGGGAACGGCTCTCCCGCCTCACCCCACCGCCCCGCACGATGTCCCCCTCCCGTAGCCCCCCGCGCTGCCCTTGCCGCCTTCCCCTCAGCCCCGCCGGGCGCCCTGCCCTCGGACATCCCCCCCACNGGGTGGCCCCAGCCCGGACCTGGAGGCGATCCCGGCGCCCGCCCGCGCGTCCCGCTCTGCCCCCGCCGCGTCGCGCCCCTCCCCGGCCCCGCCGCCACCCGCTCCATTCACTAACCGGTTCCCGCCGGCTGCCCCCGCCCCTCGGCTGCCTCCCGCCTCCGCCCAGCCTGCCGGCGCCACGCCTCCCCGGAGGACTCGCTCCCGCCTCGGACGCGCTGGCAGCGCCTCTAATTGGACCGGCGCGACGCTCGTCGCCGACGTGCGTGAGCGAGGGGCGGGCCTCGGGGCGCTTGTGCGGGGGGCGGCGCCGAGTGTCCCTCCTGGTGCAGCCGCGTCCGCTCCGCGCCAGCCCGCAGAGCCGCCCGCTGCCGCAGCTGTATGGTCCATCCCCGCTCCGCCGCCGAACCCCCTCCGGCAGCTCCGCGGCCTCCAGCGCCTCCGCGTCCTCCTGGTTCTGCTCCTCCTGCCCCCGGCGGTGGCGCCTGCACCCCGGCTGTATGATCAGGCTACAGTCTTCAATGAGTAACCATATTCCTGTGAGTCCCGCCCGCGCCACCCTTCCCGGTCCGCCTTTCCCGGCCCCTTTGCCCCGCCGGCTGCCCGGGTGTGCCTGGCTCCCGCGCCTCTCCTCCCCGCTTGTCGTTCCGGTTCCACCCCCCCCCCCCCGTCTCCTCCATGTTGTCTCTTTGTTGTGTCGCCCGGGCCAAGCTGGCTCCGGGCAGCTTATCGCAGCGTCGGGCTGCGGCTCTTCTCGGGCGGGCCGCAGGAGAGCCGAGCCAGCCCGGCTGCGGCGCGGCTCGGCGTTCCTCCCGCCCCCGGCGTCCCTCTCCTCTCCTCTGCTGGGAGAGGAGGAGGGGGCGACCTCTCCGCCGCTCCCGAGCAGCCCGGCCCGGGCACAAAGCCGCTTTGTGAGCCTGGCTGCCGC
>VYZW01035604.1:19557-54157 GCA_013401315.1 Balaeniceps rex | reverse complement strand
CGCCGGGACGCGGGAGCCGCCCGGCCCACGCGTGACCAGCCGGCGCCCCACGCGCGACCGCCCCCGGTCCCTGCCCTCGGCGGGGAGCCCGCCAGGCCCCTCCTGCCCAGCTCCGTTCCGCCCGCTGGAGTCCGCCCGCTGTCAGGCGCGGCCAGCCCCACGCGTGCCGTGGGTCCCCTCTGCTGTGGCCGCTCGCTGGCGTCTCCTTGCCGCCCGGTCCTTCGGGCGCTTCCCTTTCCCAGGTCTGGTTTCCCTCGCCTCCGCGGGTGACCGGTGATTAGAAATCCTTGCGTGAGCTGCTCTGGCCGTAGCAGTACGAACTGTTCCCTGTGTCTTTTCACTCGGAGCGTGGTTGCCGGAGATGCCACGAAAGTGCGTGGAGGTGTTGCCTCCGCCTCTGGTCCCTGCGTCCGAGCGGGACGATACCTCCTCTGTGTGTCTGTGCGAGGGCGGCCTCTAAAAGAGCTGCTTTTCCGTTACTTTTGGCCTTGTTTTGAAGGCTGACGTGGGGAATGTGGTACTCGCAGGCTCGAGTCTGTGAGGAGCTGCTGTCAGCCTCCGGAGCTACACTTCTGCGAGTTTTTCGTTAATGCTACAGGGAAAAGGGAAGGCGGCTGGCTATTTCTCTGTGGTACCACTAGCTTCCAAACTTCGAGGCACCGGCGGATTTTAAGCTGTTGAGCTTTTTGTTTTGAAAGCTTTTTATATGTAAATTAATTTAGCAGAACTTTTAAAAAGAGTTGAACTCACAGTGTGTTGTGTTCACTCTTGCAGCACCTTTACAGGCAGCATATTTTTTAAAAAAACTGTAATTACTTCAGAAAAAGATACAGGCAGCATGCTTTCGGTGGGTGGAGGGCTGTTTTCCCCTTTGCATTCCAACTATATTATGGTCAGTGTGACCTCATATATCTAATTAACTTGGTATGTCTTTGTGTCTTTGATTCATGATTTCACAGAGATGTTCTGAATGAAAGACTATTCCTGTTTTTTGAGCTCTTATTCCTTAACTTAGTAAAGCAGTTGGTTTCTTACAAGCATTGTTACCCTGCTGAATGCAAGAGATGTTTACTGTGGCTGAGAATGGATCATGGGCAGAATTCAAATGCATGTATTAAAGCAGGATTATTTCCATTAGCAACTGTACCTCCTGAAGTCATTTTTCTTTAAGGCATATCACTGCGATTATCATGGAAATCAAGAAGGACACTGAAGGAAGGAGCCCAGAAAGTATGAAACTGCTAGAGAGTGTAAACAACTGTTCCATTTCAATGAGCTTTTCAGTGAGCATCTTCTTGTTCCAAAATTTGACATTATCTAACTTTTCTATTATTTATTGACTTTGCAAGTACTTTTTACAAGGTCTGCAACACAGAAAAAAAAAAAAAGAGAGGAATGCTGTATGTAAACCATGCCTTTTCTTCTTTTTTTTTTTTGTTTTGTGGTGTTTGGTTGTTGGATTTTTTTTCCCCTCACATCTGCTGTCAGGGCATGATCCTGCACCATTGGTGCCAGCAAGAGTTTGTATAACTGCGAAGCACTATTCCGTGGGTCCAGTTCTGCCCCTTGCTGAAAGATTCTGTATTGCATTGGTTACTACTAAAATAAAATTTATTTAAGTGAGGGTATCCATAAAAAAGATTTTTTTTGGGGGTGTGTGACATAACATCGTCCAAGTCGAGGAGATGCCTGCCTTCTTGGAAGGGCAGAAATACCAACGGGTGCCGTTCTGGAACAAATCACATCCGTACTCAGATGGTGAAGGCATCAGGTGGTGGGATCTGTTTGGCTTAAAAAGCCTCATCCAAGATGCACTGCAAGCAGTGTGAGGCTGTTTCCAGGGGGCTTGAGTTTGGGGTGGAAGAAACAGACAATGATTTAACTAGTTATTAACTTCAGGAGTGAGTATTCCCATTGATTTAATAGACTTTGCTTATGCATGTGCTTATCGTAAAGCACATCCAATGTAACGTGCTGAACTGGGGTTGTTACTGCCTATTCAGTCCTCTAATATAAATAATTATTATTTTAGTTTCTCCTTATGAGCAAAGGAAGATTTTTTTTTTTTAATTTGATGTGAGGGATCATATGTGATCTAACTGATTCCTTCAGGATAATAAAAAAATCTGACTATGACTGTGTAAGATCTTGTGAACTGATCATGTGTTTATATGTAGACTGCACGATTGATTCAAATAACCCTAGTGAAGTTTTGTCTATGTGAATGTAAAAAGGTGTTTTAATTAGTTTTGCCAAGTTGATTTGTGTAGTTGCGTCAGAAGAATGCAGGTTTTGGTCTGAACTCAGAAATAATCAAAGGCATTACCTGGGGTGTGCATTTGCTTTATAAGAATCAGTCACGTTGCAGGCAAGGTGAGTTGTAGTTTAACTGGGAGTTTGTAATATCGCTTTCTGTAGTCACATGATAATAATAGAAGACATTAGTTTTTAAGAAGTGCAGGTTTCTTCTGATGTAGGTAGTTATAAATGATAAAAGCTTAACTTAGTCAGATATCATTAGCTGGCTGGTACCTAGCAAACGTTAGCAAATACGTTCATGTGTCTTGCTTTGGTCATTAGATAATTTTGGCGAATCTAGATGAACATTGCATTTAAGTCTCTGGTTAGCTTTGAAAACTGATTTTTGATGGTGGTTTTACTGATCCTTCCTCTTCGGAGTCTGTCGTCCTATGCCTTCAGTAAGATTTTTTTCGTATGAAGAATTATAAGTATGTGCCAAACCAATGTGTGCAAAGTATCAAAAAGCAAAAGGGTTGTTTTTGCATCTGAAGGGCAGATGTGACCACACTTTCTATTAAATCAGCGTGGCATGGCTTGGGAAGTGAACCTTTGCCAGCACATTTAGTTCCCTGGAAGTAACTTTTCCAAAGCAAAACATCTCTGACATGGCAACCTGTCAAGATACTTTTTCTTTCTTTGCAGCCTGTGTGCACACACATACAAGTTTGGCTTGAGTTTGGTAGCCTGTAACAACATGCTGAAGGCCCAAATACCTCATACTTGTCTAACAAAGAACACACTTGATAAAAGAAAAAGATATAAACATCCATTCTGGTTTTGAGTGGTTTTCTCCCCTTTCTTTGAACGGTAGAAGGAGGTTGAAACTTCAAGAATTTTTTGATTGTCAGCAGCTACCATCAGTTTTGTGCAACTGTGTGAAAGTGAGAAAACTATTTAAAAACATTTAGAGCCTTTCTAATTTATATTTTAAAGGGTGTGAGATAATGTGTTTCCTATTATGGAGCCACTGTTGGGACATTGACTCAGTGTTGACTGTCAGGAAAGGAGCCTATTTAGTGAATCACCAGTTTTGATACAATGCCTAAATCTAACCTTGTTTATGCTGCAAGAGTAAATGAAATCATGATATGAAGACGGTTTCAAAAACTAACAACTATATTGCATTTTGTAAGAATCTGCATTCATTATCTTTCTCTCAGGAATAAATTTGGAGGCTTGAATAGATTAGCAGGCTCTGTGATGAGATGGGAATTCATTATTTTGAATGGATCTGGATTGATTTAGACACGTTTTGGGTTAATTATGTTTGAGGCACTTTGGCTGTGACTAATAAGAAAATTGCATGTAATCTAAACTTTAAGACCTAGAAACGTACAATGTTGTGCTTGAGCACTCAGGCTGCTTCTGCTGTATCAACAGCCATGCCTGTCAGAAAAAAAATGTATGCAGTAAATAAAATATCATTGGGCAACTGGATAGGAGTTGGTCTGTATTGTTGGAGGGCCTTTGCTATAAATATTTTACCATGCTATGTCTTATCAAGTCTCTCATTAGCTGTTTCAATAGGGATGTATTCTGCAAGTATTGTGTGTATTCTGTATTGCTTAATCTTAGGCAACAGTGCTTTATTTTAAAGCCATATAACAGGAGAACAGCAGGTAAGGGAGAGCAGGAAGCAATTTTCTCTGAACAGGTGGGTAAAACAGGGAACAGAGCAAAGAGTTTGACGTGTTATGTAAGTTAGATTTATAATATATTGACAAGCTACATTTATGTACTGAAATTAGAAGAAGGATATCAAGACAACAAAGACCTTGTGTATATAGTTTCTTTATTTGTTCTTGTCAAACGCATTAAACTTTAAGGCCCAGGTCTCTGTATTGTTTTAGATGCATTTAAACATTTAATTTAGGTTATAAAATCCAATTATAGACTCTATCCATAACCAATAAGTTGGACTACAAATGAATGAATGCACGTATAGATGTTAGGAAGAATTGGCTAATAATAATAATCTGTGTGCTTTTTAATGTGCTTGGCAGTCTCTTGAGGTAGGTAACTATTACTACTGTAACAGCTGTTCCCATTTTACAGGTAGGACAACTAAAGTGTAAAGAATTAATGACTCACCCAAAGCTTTGCAGGGGCTGACTTACTGAAATAGAGCCAAAAACGGAGCTCGCTTACCCTTCAACCACTACCTGAGTACTTCTCCATGTCAAAAGCCTATTCATGTCTTAGGTTGATAACCTAGCAAAATATTTTTTCTTGCTTGTCAGCTGTTTTTTATTCTATGTAACAAATTTTATCCTTTGTACAATTTACCACAGTATTGACATACTCCATCCTTTAAAACAAAGTATGCATCTTTCATCTACTCCATTTGTTGTATTGTCTAGTAACATCTGAGCAGGTAGTATTTGGGAAAACTCTTAGCTTCCCAGTATCTTTGCATCAACCACTGGTAACTACACGATAAACAAACATTTGCAATTAGAGGAGATATACTGTATTGAATCAAGATTCAGTGTGTACTTTGTATGAAACCTCAGCTTGAAGAAGGCCTTTCATTAAGCAGTATGTCTGAACAAGAAGGCTCCTGGTGCCCAGCCCAACCTACCCCTGGTAGAAAAGATGTAGCTGCTCCACTGGTGTGAGCTAAGTTTTAACTTCCAATTCCTCTCTTGACAAGACATCGTGGAAGCCCTCTTATCTTCAAGAGGGATCCAGATCAGCCCGCATAGCCATTTATTCTGTATAAAGCAGAAGCATCCTAGATGCTGTTGGTCTAACTGGAACTGTTTTGGTTTGAAGATATTGTCTGTGTGCTGCAGATCTTTAAGGAATATCCTTTCATCCAGATGTTATTTCTCGCCATCCCTTCCCTTCATCCCTGCACTGTATGTACATGCATGTATAAACAGAGGAGGGAAGGGGAGTTGTGATGTTCTTTGCTGTAATCTGCTCCTGTAATCTGCTCGTTTGCCTTCCTAGCAGTTTGTCTTTGCCTTTACACCTGCCTGTTTTCAGACTTCTGGATAATAACAGTAATTTTGTAAAGGCTAAGCCAAAATTGCTGTTAAATGCATCCCGCTATGGCACTCTTGTATGTCCCTTTCCAGCTCACCTTTGTTCTCACAGTCCTCTTGGTTTCCATATGTACTTACCAAAAGATGCAAAATGTTGTGTCCCAACATTCTTCTGTACCTCGTTGCTACTTTCCTCACTAACTGCTGCCCTCAGTGTCCCAGACCACTACTGAGGTAGTTCAAATAGTACCTCGTGCTCCTTTTCTCAGGGATTTTTATTCCCTCTTAGGCCATTGCAGGCTCCTGAACCCCCTCAGCCTGGGCCTTCGCGACTCATAATTACTCATCTCCAAGGCTCAGCTTTCTCCTCCACTCTGGGGCTGGGAGGGTGTCTGTGTTGGCAGGCAGCATGTCTCTTGTTCATCCATAGCTCCCACGGGCTTATGGGGCGTTCTGCTTTCATCGAGGGTTGCTTCTGCTGAGTCTGTTTGTTGGAAGTGCTTGTCTACATATACTGGATTTTTCACTACAAAATAGCTGCATAATGGAGAGTTCACNTGGTTTGCAGGCAGCATGTCTCTTGTTCATCCATAGCTCCCACGGGCTTATGGGGCGTTCTGCTTTCATCGAGGGTTGCTTCTGCTGAGTCTGTTTGTTGGAAGTGCTTGTCTACATATACTGGATTTTTCACTACAAAATAGCTGCATAATGGAGAGTTCACTGTGGCTAAAATTTGCAAAGAAAAGGTGTTGGTTTTTGAAATGTTGCAATAAAAGCTTAGAGTTTAGTCCCTCTCCCAGTGAATTCCATTGCCACAAGCTATATCAAAGCAGTTCTCATCCTGCATATGGCTTGATTTAGAGACTCAATTAAGAGGAAACATTAAAGAGATAGGGAGAAGGGGGAAAAGGGGATCTGTATGAGCAGCTAATTATTCACTTCAATAATTCAGTGGTTTTTACACTAATAGGTTGGAAAGTAAATACCACTTCACAGAGATGTAGTATTCCATTATTTATACACTGATGAAATTGGGGTTTAATTAAGACTAAAGCCTAAGACTTTAAACCCTTAATGAAACATGTTGCTTTGTATAGTCAGTAAAGTACCATTGGCTGGTATTCCTTAACACAGAAGTGGATTACTCTGTAGTATAGAACGCTGCTGTTAGACAGAGCAGCATTTTAATGTCTGGAAAAAGATAATGACAGCTTTATTAAATGTCATTTTTCTCTTTATTTAGAACTTTTGTTTCTAGTATTAACTGTACTGATTAATTGTATGTATGTAATTGTGTGTGCTGAGAAGAGGCAGGGATTGATGTCCTCTGTTCAGTGATACGTCAAGAACTGGTAGTGATCTATGATTAGCCTTTTGAACTCTCCTATAATGATTACGATGCTTGTAATTCAGTTGCTTTGTCAGCACACATCCATCTAATGGAGTATAAGTGCGATCCGTGTTGGAATGTGAATACAATACAGTAGAAGCATTCCTGGAGGATGTGATTTTATCTCCATACTGATGGGGGGGCACACACAAAACCAAAAGGCCATATTTTCAAAATGTCTTCAACTCCCCAAAATAACCCCAATTTTTCTGGCTAGCAAGTAGCTTCAATGTGCGTTTTACACACAAATTCCCCGAATAGTGGAGCTGAAATTTATTTAAAGTCCGCACAGATGCGTGCTAAGTGAAAAACCCATAGTTTGGCCCTTGACTGCTTGTGGAATATAGTCTGATTCATCTGGGACACGTGAATATGTTTGTTTTTAAAAATCTCTATTTTAGCAAAATCTCAGGGATTCCGTTGGGTGAAATGGAGAGCAGTCCTTTGAAACTATGCCAGTACCTTCAGGCCAGGATTAAGGCATGCATTTTTAACAGCAAAATTAATTAACTGTTAGAATAATTTACACATGGATGGAGTGGATTTTTTTAAAGTATGGATGTCTTCTTCCAGTCTAGCCAAAAGTTATGGGCCTGGTAATGAAGTTACTGGATGTAGTTCTGTAATCCGCCTTGGGTTAGAAAGTTGGCTAGGTAGTAATGAGTCCATTTTGGCTTCATAACCTCTAAGCTGGGGAAAAAAGCTATCATTTGCATGGAGCAAGTTGTCTGGTTTGAGGTGCTATTGAATTAGTTTCCTCTGTGTATGTAGTGCAGTGATTTATGCAAATCCAGAAATGTAGGAATAACCAGAAAATTTCTGAAAATAGCATATTTCTTTGTGTTGTAATTTAACACTCTCAATTTGTACCATTGACAAAACTGGTATGACACTTGCATGTTTTGTGGATATCTAATCAGAAAAAACCCCTCCTGATCCCCTACATAATGAAGGGAAAGAAAAAAACCCTGGCATCTATTAATGCAGAATTCTCTTCATGTTTACTTCAGTATTTATTATATGCCTATTTATGATTTTTCAGGAAGCCTGGAGAACAGAAACATTCAAAAGAGCCTTCATCTTTGCAATGCATGCATCTGGCAGTTGTGGCATGCGGGGACCGGCTGGAAGAGACACTAATCATGCTGAAATCAGCAGTTCTCTTCAGCAACAGGAGGCTGTGTTTTCACATTTTTGCTGAGGATTCCCTTAAGCCTGAATTTGAGAAGAAGGTGAGTTTCTTTGTCATTTGGTAAATAAATAAATGAGTTAATTATAAGCTGCAAATCTCTGAGCAAAATTACATTGAAATCAACAAGTAGCAACTAAGCACTTTCTCAATGCAGTTTATAAATTCCTTATGCATGCATTTTTTTTTTAAAAAAAAGCTATAGAACATGTAGTGTCTAATTCCTCCCCCCATGTCTTTCAGTTAAAGGAATGGCCTTCCTCATATACAAAGAAGTTTCAATACAACATTTACCCAATAACCTTCTCAGTAGGAAATGCTCAGGAATGGAAAAAGTTATTCAAACCATGTGCTGCCCAGCGCCTTTTTCTTCCGGTAAGGCACCTGGATTTCTGAGTAGGTTGCTTCAGGAAAAGGTTAATTCCACAGAAAGGAAGCTTTGCTGGTGTAATATTAAAACCATTTTCAGGCTGAAACATCTGCTTAAAGATATTTTAATCTGTGCTTTAGCCACTTAAAAAAACAAAACAGAAATCCATCCTTGCTTTTTCTCCTGCTAGCAAAGAATGTGTGTTTCTTATTTGTCTCTAGTTCCATTAGCCTCTCAGACTCTTAAGACTCAGTGCGAGAGCTCGTTCAGGGCAGATGCTTTCAGGGTAGATGCTGCGTGCCTTCCATAAATAACATGCTTTTCAGCGTGCGGTCATCATATCCTCTTTACCCACTATCTCCTTTTCCATATGTTAGCCCTTCTGCTGATGCTTCAGCAATCCCTTTTCCTTGAGTTTTATTTCTTTTTCCACGACTGTCAGATTTGCCCTTAAGGTAATAATTCCAGTGTGCTCAAAGTCAGATTTCAGGCAAGAGCCCTGTGTATCCTGGGATCTTCGGGTTCGCTAAAAATTTGTATTCTTTAAAGTATAATACTTACAGTGTTATAAACTTGGAAAATATTTAAGGTTGCTGGAGAGAAAGAAGGTGTTGATAATGATTTTGCATATGCAGAAATATCAGAAATTGAAAGAACTTTTGCATAAAGCAATTACTGTGGAACTGAGAACATATCAAAAATATCTCGTGCATAGCTGTTGATTGGGGTGACTCCAATAAAGTGATGTGCTATTCACGTGATCCAGATTTCTTCATTGCTGTCTTATGAGAAATGGGGGACACACAGAGAAATCTTTACTTTCTCAGATGGAAACAATCAGGAGACAGCTGCACGTCCGGATACGTAGACTATGAATACATATGTGAGAAAATATGTGCTGTCAGCAGTTCTGTTTATCTGCCATTTAGGGGTAGACTATCAAATGCACAAAGGCCAGAACGGGCTGAAAGTAACTCTAACTTGATCCTCTCTTCCCTGAGTAAATATTTATATCACCTGGAAAATAATCCCTAAGCATTAGCTTGTTCAATCCAGATTGATTGTAAGGATATACTCAAATGAGGTTGTTTTCACTGGGTAAACACAATTCTTTGTTCTTCCTCTTTCTGTGGTATTTTTTGTCATTTTGTAGACACTCATCACAGAAACGGTTTTCACTTTTATTTGTCCTCACCCTTCTGGTGACAGAAAAGGGTTATGTATTCATGATGATTCCTTTAAATTAGGCAGTGCTTTTTGGGTTCCTTTTTTGTCACTCACATGTTGCCGAAGTTCTCCAGTAACTTCTTGTAAGGAATATTAGACTGTTGCACGTTGTCTTAGCAAAACTAGGAGGCAGCCTGAACTGTAAATGTTTGTTTCTCTTGGGGCAATTGCAAAATGTTGTGTGTGGTCAGGCTGAGGTTTATGGCTTTGAATAGGAAGGGTTGTCTGAGAGTAGTTGCAGCTGACACTAAGTTGATATGGATATAGTAAACACAACAAGTTGTAGTAATAGCTGAGGTGGCAAGTGTCCAGTTGGACTTCTGGTACTCAAGTTTGCAGCCTGGCAGAACCTTAGGCTATTTCTGGGTAATTTCAGCCACCGTTATTTTTATATATTTTTTTTATTATTATTTTTTGCTTGATAACTTGGGTTCTGATGTCCCCTTTGAAGGAGACAACACTGTAGAAGTCCGGTCTGCACACAGCAGGAGCGGAGGGTTTCTAGTGTTATTGTTTAGAGAACTATGTTGACTTGTATTTTAAATAAATACCAGCAGGATGTCAGTATCCTTTTTTTCTTATCCTTCCCTGTCCTAAGCATTTTCTCCTGCAGCGGCATAAAATGTGACTGGATTTAGGGAGGACCCCAGGAGAGCACTAGTTGAGTGTATCAGCTGTTTAGCCCTCAGTTGTGCAAATTGTCTTGCTCCTGATAATGCTAAGCCCGAGTGGAATGTGAGTCTTTGATTCACAAGTGCCTCTCCTGCCAAAGAAATCTTTCTCCTGCAGCACCAGCAGGCATGTGAAAGTGGACAGGAGGGGAGGAGGAATGTGTTAGGGGAAAAGTGTGTAAGAATCTTTCAATGGTTTTACTCACTGATAAAACTAGAGCTGTGGGAAGTGATCCTGCAGCTTGTAGTAATGAACTGTTTTGTCCTGGGTAACAGGTTGATCTACACATTCCCAACTTGTTGAATCTGCTTGGGTTACTAAAATATTAAGGAAGGTCATACAGCATCCTACATTTTGCAGAGGCATTCTGTGACATCTGATCATATGTTTGCTACTTACGTACAGGGAAAGTAGATTGAGCCTCCACGTAATCGCACAAGTCTAAATCTCTTGCTGCAGACTACCACAATAAACCCATCAATGGGATTTGCAAAGGCAGAATAAGGAAGATGTGGATCTTAACATGAGCACAAAATGAAACTTTAAAAATAAACTAGGAGGGTAATGCTCTCAGCAATCACTTGAAAATGTTTTGTAATACTAACATGGATGTTACAACACCAGGTGAAAAACTGTCTTCTGGTCTCGCGAATGTTGCGTACCGCAGAGTTGGCTTGCAGCTGTCTCTGTATTGCTGTTTTGGAGCTACTAAAACAATCAGCTAAAGTATCATGAAATGCTTAAGGGATTTTTGGATGATTTTAGTTCTAATAGTAACTAACATTTAGAACCCTTCTCAAAACACTTAATCTACTTAAGAGCTTTTAAGGTAGCTTAGCAATATCCCTGTATTATAGGTGTCCTCTTGGGTACGCTGAAGTATCCAACCCAGTGGATCAGTGGCAGCACTGGGAATAGAATCTCCGTCTCTGTTGTAACTTGAGTTAATTGCTTACTGCAATTAAGTTTAGTAACTCAACTTCGTGGTACTGCTACTTTAGCATCAAGATTTGCAATTTGTCTCTAATTCTGGATAAAACTCTGATAAACTGCCATGCTAGCCATTGCAAACCATTAGGTAGCACAGCTTCACAGTACACCAATATGTGTTTACACAGTAGTGTGTTATTACTTGCCAACCTTGCTAGCACAGGGAGAATCTATGGAGACAGAAGTTGTGAAATCAAATTACAGATAATTGAGTATTTAAGTGAAGTGTCAGGCTAAATATAGCAAGTTCTGTGCAGAACTTTTTGACAGATTTGCTAAGAACACTCTATATAGCTGCAAAAAAATCACACTTCTTTTAAGCTGTAAGCGCCTGTAGAGCGAGGAAGAAGACAAGCACAGTCAAGCCGTATTCCTGACCGTTCTTTCAAAAGTCACAGTCTGTCAGGTACGTCTACATGGTTTGTGCTTGCAAGCATGAACTCAGATTACCAGATGCAGTCTTGCGTTGCTTATGCTCCAGGTCAGATGCGTGTCATTTTTAACCTGCAGTCATGTCCCTCTGGTTAGCCCTCCTGGTAGGCTCGGTGCGCTGCCAGCCCTAGCTGTGCAGCGTCTGATTCAGGCAGAGCAAGCTGGAGCAAGGGCTCTCATACCACAGGCTTGCCTCATGGTACTCAACTGCTTTTGACATTGAAAATCAGCAGAGTCAAAAATTCATCGTTTCCTCTTCTATGCTTTTGAATAAGTAAAAGCTAAATATTATTTTAAGGGCTGTGTAAAGCCTAAAAATTTCTTTTGAAAACTCTTATTTAGTTTGGGAACGCAGCTACCTGAAAACTGTGGGACATTGGGAATGCCGGAGTGTTGTGGTTTAACCCGGGTCAGCAACTAAGCACCACACAGCCGCTCGCTCACCCTCCCCCTGCGCCGCCCCCAGTGGGATGGGGAAGAGAATCAGGGAAAAAAAAAGTAAAACCCATGGTTTGAGATAAAGGCAGTTTAATAGGACAGCAGAGGAAGAGAAAATAGTAATAATAATAATAATGATAAAAGAATATACAAAACAAGTGATGCACGATGCAGTTGCTCACCACCCGCCAACCAATGCCCAGCCTGTCCCCAAGCAGCAATCGCTGCCCCCCGGCCAACTCCCCCCAGTTTCTATACTGAGCATGACGTCATATGGTATGGAATAGCCCTTTGGTCAGTTTGGGTCAGCTGTCCTGGCTGTGCCCTCTCCCAGCTTCTTGTGCACCTGGCAGAGAATGGGAAGCTGAAGGAGGGGGGGAATAGTGTAAGCAATGCTTAGCAACAACTAAACCAGTGTGTTATCAACATTATTCTCATCCTAAATCCGAAACACAGCACTATGCCAGCATCTAGGAAGAAAATTAACTCTATCCCAGCCAAAACCAGGACACAGTGTTATTTAAATGAAGTTTATCCCCTGTGTAACTCCATTGAAATCCTGGGAGCTATGCAAGGAACTCTTACAGCCGCAGTTTCTGAAATTAAATTCCCCTACCCAAGGCGAAGTTAAATGCACAGCCAGAAGGGAATGTGATCAATTCAAACTGACATGTGTGGGTTTTAAATAAGTCTTAACACTTTACATGTGAAAGGGAAAAGTGTGAAGGGCTTAAAGGAAGCAGCACAGCTTTTCTTTTAGCCTGTTGGGTGTCACTGCAGGGCAACACCTCGGACACGGGAGAGGGAAGAATCTTTTGACAAAACGAGAAAGGAGAGCGTGTGAATCCTGACTGGAGGAATAGAAGGCGGAAAGTGTGGGGTCACATGCTGGTAGGCACCCACTTCCCAAAGAACTGGAATACCTGCTTGAATCTGTTTATATATAGGAAAATTATTACAATCCATTGACTTCACAGACTTACATTTATGTATATATTTAAGGTTGCTGAAAGAACAGTTTTCTGCTGGAAGAAGCAGTGCCTGTGCTGCCACTTATGCTTGGGAGGAGTGTTTGTATGCACCCATTAAACTTCCCCTTTAACCCTCTGCTGGAAAATGCCAGAACTTGTGTCTATGCCAGGACACCCTTAAAAAAAAATCTTATATGGTATACAGTGTGCTGTGGATCCCTCGGGCAAAATCTAACAGCTTCTGCTCTCTTTGTATTCATGTGTTATCTCCTGCCTCAGACTAAATTTTGAGGTGATTTTTTTTAATATATTTTGATTTTATATGACTTCATATAGTAGGTCCCTATGAATTGGGGCTTCTAGGTGCTACAGAATAATATACAATATCCAGGATATCCTTAAGCTGAAAAACCCTTTCTTCTTTTCAACTGTCTGTCTTCTACTGATTTACTCTTAAAGTAGCTGTCTTTTTTTACTTGTTTGGGTTTTTTTTAGTATTGGACTCCAGATATTATTGCATTAACGTCTGCAAATGTTTCCCTCTGAGCTCTTACTGTGTTATTGAACTATTTGTGTCACTCATTTATTGATGCCTTCACATGCTGTTTTGTACTTTTTGTGGAAAAATGGTGTATTGCTATAACCCTGCATCAGCAGAGTGATCTGGATTGTGTTGGACTTGCTTACATGGAGTTTCTTGTAGGCGTAACTTTTGTTTAAAATGTAGAGATGCTTGCTTTCTCCTGCTTGTCCTGCTGTGTAGGAAGAAGATGTAGTTATCATGTCAGAAATACAGGTTAGGGATTTGTTAAACTTGGCTAAATGTCAGTCTGAATCATGAAGTGTTCAGTCAGGTGAAAAATCTCATTTAAGTCCATACTCATGGATTTGGCATCTTAGTGGATGCCTGTTGAGCGTGCTTAAATGTAAGTTTTTCCCCCCACTTGTTCAAAATCTTAATGTTGTTCACTCTCTTTCACAAGTAATCTTCAGTCACAATACGTTTCAATTTATGTAAAATTCAATTTCTTTAGTAGAATTTATTACGTTACCTGCATAGATAGGAGAGTGTGTCATTAGTATCATTGCAAATGGATGAGAGAGTGATTGTTCTGTTCCACGGCACGGTGAAAAATAATAGCCTTTTGGATTTGCTTTTCAAAGAAAGAAAGAGCAAAGAGACTTTGGGCTGAGACCAAAGTAAGAAAATTTCAGTCCTTCAGGAATTTTTGGACAGTTTTAGCAAATAATGAAGAGGAGCAACAAAAATGCAGTTGGAACTGCATGATGGTCAGCTTTAGCTAATGATATTTATTACTTAACAAGCAGCCTTACAAATAGCTGGTGCAAACATCAAGGGAGTTTTCTTGGAGTGTTGAAGCACTATATAATTTGCCTTACTAAAATTAATGAATGAGCATGTAAGGATTTGGATAGCCACAAGGGGGGACATTGTCAACAAGAATAGATTAAATATCCTGGATCTAATTTACAGTTTACACCCTTCTGACTTGACTAACTTTACTGTGGTTATTCCTGATACAGAGTCCAATAACAGAGATCAGAATCTGACCTGATAAGTTTTAATATGACATGTCTATTTACCAAGCAAATTTTGTTCTTCATGAGGATGCATATACATTTTTGTGATTGGTAGGGTTTTCTTAATTATGCGAAACATTTGTATATATTAATACTGAATGTAAGTCTCCTAGGAGCACAAGGTTGTCGTAGGAAAAACAGTCATTAGAAAGGCACAAGGAAACGTGATACCAAATGGAGATGAAAAGTATTCTGTTATACTAGCTCACTCTTTCTATGGAGGAAGCTATATGTTTCACCACTCAGATGTTGAAAAGAGCTAACAAAGCTATGTAAATATATATTCTTTGCATTTTATTTCTGAACTGATACTAAATAGTCCTTGCAGGTGTTTTTGAGAGCTCAGTGGATTACTGTTTCATATGAAGGTTAGAATCCAACTTCTGTGGTCTGGTAGCTGTTTTGCTGTGCAGTTAAAAAAAAACAAAAAAACACAACAAAACAACCAACAAGCCAATAACCTGATAACTGTTGTTCTGTGTGTAATTACATTCAGCTGACAAATCAATAACCTCTTTCAAATTATCAGTTTAAAATAAGAGTACCTTTTGCCAATAATCTTCCTTTTTGTTGTCTATTTGTTTTTTTTTTTTGTCTTTTCCTCTCTTCGCTGTGCAAACCCAAAAGGTCATTTTAAAGGATGTGGATTCTCTCCTCTACGTGGACACAGATGTTCTCTTCCTGAGGCCCATCGATGACATCTGGCACATCCTGAAAGAGTTCAACTCAACACAGCTAGCTGCTATGGCCCCAGAACACGAAATACCAAAGATTGGCTGGTATAGTCGATTTGCACGTCACCCTTATTATGGGACAACTGGAGTCAATTCTGGGGTGATGCTAATGAATTTAACACGGATACGCAACACTCAGTTTAAGGTGAGAAGAAATACAGCTGTTGCAGAAACTAATGATTTATGTATTTTTCACATCTTGTAAAACTTAGTATAAAATTACATAAAGTTTGTAATACAAAGAATCTTAAAAATATAGAATATATATATATAATTGGATACAAAAAGCAATTATAGTGAAAATTATTATTAAAACAAGTGAAACTTCCTCACGATGCTGGAACACTGAGAACTTGCAGATGAAGCAGTCTCTTAGCAGTAGTAAAAATGGCTTCTTTAACATTTCATTTTCCGTTGAAAGGTACATGAAAGAATAAACTCAAGGATCTTCTGTGCAGTCACTGTATTGTTTTTAAAATTGGAAAGCTTGATGTAAATATCCAGAGAAATTGGTAATTTTTTGCATCTGATGTAAATAGAATTTTGTATTATGCTGCAGATCAAGTGACTCCATGAATTGATATAAATGAGAAGGGAACATTTTCACTGACATCTGACATCTCCCCTCTTTTGTGAAAGGCCTAACTTGTAAAATTTCTATTTGTTTCATTGAGTATGTATTCTCTAATCTCTTTAAAAACTTTATTTACCCCAAGTGGTCTTGTTTGTCAGTCAATGCCAGGGGTTTCCTATACTGTTGCAGGAACAGATTGAGTAAAAAAAGCCCTTGCTCTGAATATCATAATTCCCAGGGAAGATAATTTTTAGTCTGCATTTTTCCTCGCTTTTATACCTCAGTTTTCACCTTGTCCCTGCATTTTTGCATTTTCTCACTTTTCCACTTTTTCTCCCTCCTGTTGCTCAGAATAGGAAGGTTGTGAATAGCAGGAGCTGACATCAGAGCTAGACCCAGGAGACCTTGCTTTCCTGTTTAGATAAACGGGACCACAGTCAGCTCTGCTGTTCCAACCCTATCCAGGTCTAACATTTCCTGGCAGTTCTTCGTTTTTCACCTAGGTATCTGACATGGCTTAGCAGACTTAGAAATATTTGGGTGCCACACTCTGAGTCATATATCACATCACTGTTCATGGTATTAACCCACTGCTTCTGTTTTTTTGCCCTGCAGAACAGCATGGTACCAAGCGGTTTGACTTGGGAGGAAATGTTATATCCATTATACCAAAAGTACAAAAATTACATTACATGGGGAGACCAGGATTTACTAAATATAATTTTTTACTTTAACCCAGGTAAGTAATGACTCTTGGAGTCATGACTATCTGTGTTAAGAAATTTTTTGAACTTGAAAAATGAAAAAAAAAAGTGCTATTTGTTATTTATAATATGCATAATGTACTCTGGCATAAAGTTAATGTGTAAGTGCACCTAGGATTTACAACCTATGAAAATACTTCTGAAAGTGGTGCAGGTAGTGGGGCTCAGACTTGGTTCCATTGAAGATGTAAATCTGTTTTCTGGAGATTCTGTGAAAATCAGGACGTATAACATTAATGATCAAATTCATGAATGAAGTTCAAGTTGTATGTGTGCTTAAGAGCGTCACTAGACCACGGCATAGCTGAAAAAATGTTTTTGTTTCAGATGTTTATCTGAATGTGAAATTGCTAAACTTTCTGCAAAGCTATGCCCTATTTTTCTGAAATTCAGCTGAATTCTGATATTGATGCAAATGAGTAACAAAGCTAATATAAACAGAAAATGGACACAGCCATTGAAATACCTCCTCTGAAACTGTTGCCCTCGCTACTTTTGCTCCTCCACTAAAATTTACTTTTTGAGAATGATGCTTCCAGCCTCTCAGCTGAATGGTCCAGCCTCAGCTGGCACCAGGATGGTGTCATCTATATGCTGCCATTCAGATTTGTGCATTTTCTGCTCTTCTGTATTCTGCTTGCTCTGGGACTATGAGGAGCTATGGAGGACTTCAAGTCTCTCAAAACCTTGTTCTCAGAGAACAGATGGCATAACCCACCTGTCCTAGTGTGGACCAGCGTGACCAATACGTACGTACTTGTCAGCCCAGCAAAATGTCATATCTGATTCCTGCCTGTCACTCTTGCACAATGCCTCCGTAAGCAACTTGTAACTTTTTTGGTTTGTCCTTTGTTTCCTCTTGAGTTGGAGTCGTATTCTCATGAGTGTGTATTTCCAAGGAACTGGCAAGTTGAGGCATCTTTATTTTAAAAGGGTGTGACTTTTTCCACAAGTGCTGAGAAAGTTTCTGGAAATTCAGCCCCTTGTGAGTATTTGGCACTCATCACACAGAAATTACTTCAGGCACTTCCAGAAGCAGTAACATCTGAGAAATGCAAGGATTTCAAAATTGTAGCATAGTACGTGCTTCCCAAAGAAGCCGAGAACCTTATTTCATGCTTCTGAATATGCTGAGTATCCATTCTTATTTGCTTTTCCTTGTTTCCTACGTGACCTTGTATTCCCTCAAGTGATATTAGGAACAGAATAAGTTTGGATTTATCTTTATTTATTCTGTTCCCTTTTCTTTTTCACTGAGGAGTCATGGGGTAGGTAATTGGATATACCCAAATCCAGGCAAATGAGAGAGCAAAAGCAAAGCAATAAGCTAACATCTCTTTACTGCAGGCAGATGTCAACCATCAGTGTCCCTGGTACACCATGTATTACCCTCAATCCTAGGGAAAAAATAAAGTGGAAGAAATCTTCATTATGAAATCATAAATTAATTTCCAAAAAGAAATGGATGTTATGGGAATAGGATTTACTGGAGGAAGAAAAAGATGAAGCCAGATAAGTTGTGAAGTCGAACTCAAGCTGCTAACTGAAGCATGGAGGAAAAAAACAAAGGTTGCAAAAATATTTTGATTTTGTAATGAGAGCATTCTCTTATCAAATCCACATTGTGACTCTTTTCTGCACCATAATCTGTCTTTTCCTTGTAACTGGTAAATAATTTTTTACGAATTACATAACATCAGACTGCACAAGAAAAGAAAACAAAAGAACTGGATACAATTAAAACAGAAAACTACACTTTCCTGAGGTTTTAAACTGCTGGATTGTTGCAGCTGGCCTGGGAAGGAATAAGTCAAGACTGCTGCAGGTGGCTTTTTATAGATGCAGTGCATTGGCTTAAAAATACACAGAACTGTGTTACCTGGGGCCTGAAGAGAGGCACCCTTTTTCCCATCTCTGAAGGCTGTTGTGATGATTAATGGATCTGAAGGCTCGCAGAGCAGCTAGAGTTTGAGGCCAGCTGTGACAGCAAAAAATGCACAAAAGCGTCACGGTGAGGAGAAGATCAAGAATACTCAAGTGACATGTAAAAAAGCTCATAAGCACCCGATGACATCCTCTCCCCATAGTGACCTGCTGATGAGCTGTACTTGCAAACATCTGTTCAGGGTTACCGAAAAGATCCCCGTTAACTGTAACAGGGTTTGGATCAGGCATTCCAGCTCTTCCTGCCCTTTCAGCAACACTGGGGAGCAATTCTGAATGCGTGATAGGTCGGACTGAACGGAAACCTGTTACAATCCACCCTTTCTGGAGAAGTCTCCTGCTAGAGAGGCCTTAAGGGAAGAAACTTTTCAGAGACTTTTTCTCGTACTTCTTCAAGAACCACACGGGACCAGCTGCAGACTTCTGGGAAGCTAAGAAAGACCAAGTGAAGAATTCAATCTTCAGTGCTTCTGACATGACCTGCTGGCATAGTGCAATGATTCATTGTACTCCATTTGCGAAGCGAAAGGGTCAGAGGGAGTGGCGTGATTTATTATAAGCATATTGCAAATACTGTGAGTGCATAGAGAAAGTTTAAAAAAAAAAGAATCAGTAGGAGAAAGGAGGTTACAAGCCCTTGTGAGAAATTAGGCTCATCTTTAAATAACCTGGACCTATGAAATTAATGGATGACAACTCTTAGAAGGACTGTGCACAAAATAAACTTCCTCTTATACTCTGCTGTATCTCAGTATAACAACTTGTCATAGCCTCAGAGAAGGCTTCAGCAGCAAACATTGGATACACTTTCCCATGCTGTCTCCAGAAGGATTCAGGATTTTGCATAACCCTCACTGCTGTGTGTGCTTCCCTAATCATTTCTGTAACTCCGGAAACCTCTTACTAGGGCAGAGGATCCTGGATAGTGCCACCTGGTGCATACTCACTGGGTTTGATTCTGTCGCTTTTAGCTTTGTAAAATGCTCTCTTGGTTTATGTTTGCACCCACTCTTTGTGTTGCCCTATCTTTCTGTTAGTTCAGGTCTAACAGTGCTGAGATATGTATAGTCATCCCCTGAGGAAAGGAAGCTTCTATGTCTAGCTGCCACTTGAGATATTTGCAAAAGAAGCAACTGGATTTTTTTCTGATCGTCAGTCCCAGCTTTTCCACAGAAACATGGTTTAATTTGTTGTAACTCTTGTTTGACGTGTCTTTTTTGTTTTCCTGCACCCCGTCTCCCCTGACCGACATTGGCAGAGTGTCTCTATGTGTTTCCATGTCAGTGGAACTACCGGCCTGACCACTGTATGTACGGAAGCAACTGTAAAGGTGCAGAAGAAGAAGGTGTCTCTATTCTGCATGGAAATAGAGGTGTCTACCATGATGACAAACAGCCTACATTCAAGGCACTCTATGAAGTGATACGTGATGTAAGTCGTCTATCTCGATAAGAGGCAGTCCTTTTATTTCAATGTAGATTACGGCTTTAACCGGGTTACTCAGATTGCTATTCCAGCAGATCAGGCTGAGCATAGCTGTGCTTTATGTATACCCATCAGACACAAAATAACAACGTTGCTTTGGCCTCTCCTGTCTTACTGCATGCGTGTATTTGAGATGATTTAAATGATCCTCCTTCATGTTATAGTAAACTTCTAATCAAAAAGGCTGATAAATGTTTTTTCTATAATACTGGAGGTGGAAAAAAGTGTTTGAATGGAGTTCTTCCTGCTGGTACTGCAGCTCTGGTCCATAAATACCCAATGAAAGCTTGTCCTCCCTGAGCACCTAGCACCTCTGGGCGCATGGAAGGCAGAAGCTTGCATAGAGACACGGGTCCATATTTCCACTTTGAATGTTGTATGTGTACAACTCCACTCTCTAAAATAACTGTTTCATTACAGTATCCCTATGTTAGTAAGCCTCCTTTAAATACGGACTCTAGAAATACAGTTTCTGGGAAGTTGGCTATTTCAGGTAATACGCCCAGGCAAACTTTTCTGAAAGCAAGCACTCTCAAGCAGACCAGCGTTTGAAGTTGATAGGCTTTGATGACACGCTGGGAAGGTGAGGGACAAGTCATTGCCTACCTGTATAAGGTCTTATCTTACAGAAACTTCTAAAATGCCATTTTGTAACTAGTGAGAACTAATAATTCTTTTTTTCTTTTCTTTAGTTTCCATTTGAAGACAATCTCTTCCAGTCTTTGTACTACCCTCTGCAGTCTAAGTTTCTGGATACAGTGCACACTTTATGTGGGAGAATTCCACAAGTATTTTTGAAGCAAATTGAGAAAACTATGAAGAAGGTGTATGAAAATCGTGTCATTGTCTACTTGGGGGCCAACCACAGATACTAAATGTAGCTATATTTTTATGCAGAGTTTTTCGTTCTTGCACCCCCATCTCATGAAGTGTATGAATGAAGAGTATGACCTCTTTTACTGAAACTCAGACTTAAAATACTTTCCTTATCCAATTTCCTAATAACCTCTGAAATTACAAAAACAGAAGAAATCCTAGAAGTCTGCCTAAATTGTCCTTTCTTAGGCCTTTTGTTCTCTTCCTACATTTCTCTTGGTTGCAACAGGGAGAGTTGATGATTCTCACTTTTATTTGATGAGTTTCATTTGGTTATTTGTTTAAGGACAGCTCTATTCACTGTAACTTTTTTTGAAGTTGTGCAAAAGCTTGTACTGATCTTAGGCTTAACAAAGAAGTTACTGTATGAGCTATGTAACATATAGGGAATATAAGTCTTGAAATGACAGGGCAAATATTCTTGACTGTAACGAGAATGCTGAATTACAGAAAAGATCACTTTTGTGATAGGATGAGTTAAAATGTACTATAGTAAAGGGAAAGTATTTGCTTAAAATTGCACTTCTGTCTGAAGTTATATTACCTGCTATTCTTCACATGTAGGACCTAAGATTTCCCTTACTTAAAGAGATTAGGGGAATAGAAGTGCCTATTTACTTTGTATTTTACAGCACTTTTGTCTAATGATTGTCATTTTTCCTCTCTGCTCTTCAGTAGTTTTGTGAGGGCCTCTCGTGAAGGAATTAGAAGGAAAATAATGACAGCATCAATAGGAAAACAGTGTACAAGAAATGGGAGTGGGATGCAGTGGAAGCTGTGGCACCTGCGCAGCTAATGGAGAACAGAAAAAGAATCCTTTCTTGCGTGGAGTACGGTCATGTTCTTCCCCTCCAGTCCCTTACAGTTTTAAGAATGTATTCCCTAACTTGGTAATAATAATTACATTAGACACAGTCCAAGAATATTGTGAATGAAGAGTACAAAACCAGGTACTATTGATCTGTTTTCCTCTTTAATTAATCCTCTTTAATTGTTATTTACTGCACAGTAACAATGGTATGCCACCGAGAACTGTTCTTCCATCCCTGTGTTGGGAGACTGAGAATGCTGCCTCTGACAACCTCCCCACTTTTCTGCTTCCCCAGAAACCTGGGACACAGAAATGTGTTTCTGCCTGGCACTTTCATTCCTGGAAGTAGAGTGTTTAATGCTAGGATCATAATGAATAGCCTCAAAGTGAAAGAGGATACAAGATGGCTTTGATGTTTATTTAAAATAGTTCATTTAGTTTAGATTTCAAAAGTATGATGATCATCTTCGGATGTGCACAGACAAGAACTTATTAAAGCTCGCAGTAGCTGAAAGGTGCTTGGGACAAGTCACTGGAGAATTGAAAGTGAGGACACTCTTAAATAAGAGCAGTGATACAAGAGCAGACTCCCAGAGGGCAATTTTCTAAGTGTAAGCCCTGAAGGGTGTGTGTAGGTGGGTGCTTAAAGAAAACAGCAGAGAAAATGATCTTACTTTTCAGGTCTGTTCAGCAAAAAAAATTAGCCATTACTTGGAACTACTCACTTTTATATCTAATAGGCAAAGTAGGAGAGGGGTGAGGAGGGTGAGGTACACAAAGCTTTTCTCTGATGAAAGGAAAACTGATACAGATTGCATATCTTGTACGTGTAACATACATTTATTAGAGATAAATACTGGGGGTGTGTGGATGAGGGAAAGGGTATGTTTCCTAACTTAAAAAGTAGGATTTCTGAAGAATTGCAGTTTTGGGGGTTTCTACCCTATCCAGTCAGGACCGATGCACAGTTGCATAAGAAAACAGTCTCCAAGAGAAAGTCCTTTTAGCTTGCACGTTCCTCTCTCCTTGTGTGGCAGCTCATGAGAGGAGGGAAAATACAGGCCTTGCTGGCATCTCAGGCTGCCAGATAAACAGGCTGTACACAGGATGAAGTGCTGACAAACTTTTTCCAAACACTAGAGTGTGAAAATGTCTGTGACACATCCGTAAGCATGCTGTGTGAATGACACAACATGGCCAACAGCACCACTCCAGAGTCATCTGAGGAGAGGAGGTGTTAAGATAGAGGCTTGGAATAAGGGGCATACGGTCTTGGTCCTAGCAATTTCACTGCTGGTCTGTGCTAGTCCTCACAGGCGTGACAGACAAACAGAAACGTCTGTTGTTTGCGCCTCTGTGTGCTGCAAATTCTAATCAACAGTTTGTGCATGTTTCTGACTGGGATCCGTTGTCTTGCAGTCTTTGCCACATAAGTGTAAATTGACATGCAAAGGACAGAGGCAGCTCTGCATCTATTTTGATTGAAAGCCTGGAATTTCCCAGTGGGACCCAGGAAGGGCATTTAAATGTAAGTGTAGACATTAACTCTCTCGCAACTTGCCTTAGTATTTTCTATTTTAACTGAAGTTTTAGTTGCCACTTAAAAAGAACAGTACATTTCTAGCTACAGAGAAAAGTTTGAAAATGTAACCCAAATGAACCTTGAAGACTTCAGAACCAGAAGGCAATGAAAGGAAAAATTCAGCATGCTGTTTTAAAACGTTTAAGATAATGTAAGCCTAACATACGACAGGTAAACCTTCTAGGCTAGCAATGCTGAGAACTTTGTAAAAAATAGTAGCTTGCCTTTTGATCTGCATTAAGTATCAGGGTGAAGCTGACTGTAGGTCAAACGAGGATAGATGAGACGCGTGCTGGCCACTCTGAATTCCTCATTTCTATGGTATCTACGAGGCACAGAAAGTGGCGGAGCAAAAGTCTTGTTGCCCAGACAGTTGCAACTCTGGTGCTAAGGCCTCTGAAGTTTGGGAGGCTGTGATTGTGTAAGCTATGATTCAGCAGAACCCTGCAACTATGGGCACATTAAAGTGAAGGAATGGAATTCATTACAAAACAAAGGCATATTAAATGATTAGAGATTAAAACAGTGCTTTTTATGTTTACAGGAGGTGCTACGTTAGGTTTAGGAAGAACTGTGTTATGTTCTCAACAGCTATTAAAATATATGAAGTATATGCTTTAACATGAAGACTTTTGTTAATGTAATATCAGCTTGCAGGAAGAATGGGGGAGGTTCCCCCCTGCTGTGCTTTTTCTGAGGGAAAAAAGCTATAATTTGAGCTCTCCAAAGTGTTTTAAAACAATTATGTAACTTTGATTTTTTTGTTGTTGTTAGAATTATTAATTTATATTTTATTACAGCTTCCAAAACCATGTTATATTTTGGTTTTAACAGTAGTGGATTCTAATATTAATCTTACTTAGAAACGAGTTTTCATTCATTTCGTATTTCATACTTGTGGTTAATTAGCCTTCATTTACTTTAATAATGGGATGTGTAAATACTTATATAGAGTTTATATCCTCATTTCCCCTTCCTCTCATGTATTTTAGTTATTTCCAACAGTATAATGTAACCAAAACACCTTTGCTAATGTAACACCTTCAGCAGTGTCATCATAACATAGGGGGGAAAACAGAATAGTTTTCTTTAAGTGAATAGAAGCTCCAGCACATGGAATGTATTGATAACAAAGGAAAAGAATCACCTGTCACACTGAGAATGAAACAGCAGGGTGCAGCCCAGAGAACTGCGACCGGGTTATTTGAACATAAGCCCTAACCCAGCAAATGTTTGATACTCTGAATTTTGCCTGTGTAGTCAGTAGGCTCATACGCAATGCATCGAGTTAAGCGTGTAACCAAGTCCTTGCTGTATCAGCGTCAAATATTCAGGTTTTAAATTTGCTACGTTATACTTGAACTTGCCGAAGATAGATAAATAGGGGCTTTATGTTAAGCGCTGCTGAGCACCTCCTTTTAGCCCAAAGCCATTTAAGAAAGTGTCAGGCTACCAGTGCGCATTGTACAACAAAGAACTGCCAGAGAGGGAGGCATTTGGTTGCATCATTTATATAATGTGAGAGTTTTTCTAGGCTATTTGCCTGTGTATTACAAAGTGGGCTTAGATAGCTTCCCTATCATTTCACTTAAAGGTGGAAACTGGAAACTGCTCTCTGTGTGTTTGTGTGTGTCTGTGTGTGTGTGCGTGTACACAAGAGCGTATGTGTAAAGAATTCTGTACCTTTTCTCTATGAATTACTAGCTTGGTATTTTTATTTGACAAGTGCACCAATTGTTTATAGCTCCCAAGGAGGCCTAGCAGTGCATTTCTGTGTTAAGATCCTTTGGCTTACATTACAAATAAATGAAGTTTTAAGCAAGCTCTGCATTTTGATAGTTTTCTTTTACAGACAAGATTTTGTGTGTGTGTGTACTGGGTCTGGTTGGGATGAAGTTTAGTATTAGTGATGTTACTGTGTATGTATACAGGGTATGTTTGCATCAGGCAGAGAAAAATGTTCCTCTTTTACAATTTTACTCTAACTGTAGTGAGAAAGTATTAGATCGGATATGTTACTGAAAGAGACAAATACATACATTTAACTTCCCTCAAACTGCTAATGGGTCATGCTGCAACTCCAGTTGCCTTGCGGTGACCATAGATCAGAACCTGGTCTCAGAGGAAACTGAAGTTTTACCTTTGATTCTTACTTTTTACTGTTTCTCCATTATCTTCTGCTCCTTAGAGGATTTGGTCATTTAGCATCATTTCCCTTCCATTCTTCTTGTATTTAATTTTATTTCTTCGACACTCTTGTATGGTCGCTGCTGCAATGTCCTTGGTTTTGCTGTGACATCTCTGTGAGACAGAAGTTTGTGAGTTCTCTATTCAGCCAAACCAGTTGTCTACCTGGTGATGAAATTGTTTTCTCACTTGCTCAGCTTGCTCAGCTGTATGGTATGTTGGGCTCAGTCACACTCTCTTTGAAGTCAAGAATAAAACTCCCATTGATATTCATGAGGAAAGGTAATGCCAGCTGTCAGACAGTGGTACTCTGTACAGCGCTGCTTCACCTCTGGCCTGGGAGGTGTGGTGTTGTGTGGCGTTTGGTTCCATGTTCCATAATCAAACTGGTCGGGGATGTCCTGATCTAAGATTTTTCACTTGCAAACGTGGCTTCAGTCAGTGGTGGTGTGGGGAGAACACATAGTTTTTCCAGCGTACAGGCTAGGCACAGGTAACACGGGCACATCAGCGAACAGGATGGGCATTTACCTGTTGCTGGTGATTCAGAGGAAGGGACCTGAACCGTGACTTCCCACGGCCCCGTTGCCACACTGCTGGGTTCGTTACCTCAGTCTCAGTCTTGCTGGCTGCAGCTCTCCTATTTGGAACAAATAAACTTTTCACTGAAGCAAGGCTGTGGAGCTTGGTCACCCACAGCTGAGGGACCTGGGTACTGGAGCAGTCTCTTTCTCCCCCACCCTCGCTGCTGTACGCACACCAATAACCACGGCTCTGACTCCAGGAGACATCCTCGTTGCATTGTTGTAGAGCACGAGTCTAAATGGAGCTCAGCTATGATTTACATTCGTCCTTGTACGTGTGATCCTAGTAGAGAGAACTTCTCTGCGTGTTCTGTGACGTTTAGAGCTGGGAATAAAGTACCACTAATTGGAAAAAAAAAAGTGAGACTTGAATACTAGGATAAATCTTGACACTTCATCATCTTCAGCACAAACTGTTGATCATTTAATTTAAAATAATTTTTTTCCCACTGCTTCAAGAAGAGATTCCTCTCCTAAGAATCGGGTACCTGTAACCATAAAGGAGCCAACTTTCAGAGAGTGTTTTGCTCTTCTCCATCAGATATAGTCAAACATGATGCTAGTAAATAGACACTAAATACCCATCCAGAGATGGGGTGGCACAGGGCCATGGGTTGTCCCCCACAGAGGCTAGAAACATTCCCCCTCTGTGCTCTTGAGGCGAGTGCATATCTACGCTGGGATCCATACAGACTGCAGCCTCCCGAAGAACTGTCGTTGGCATGAGATAAGGAATTGCTATTTGTGCTTCAAAAGAAACAGCAATGTTTGGAAATTTTGCTTTCATTCTGGACTGGAACAAAAAACAAACTGTCAACACTTGCTTTGAAATGAAAATGAAAATTGAGACAAAACACCAAAATGAGAATCAGCATTTAAGACGAACAAAGCACTTTGTTAATGTTTTCTTTTGAGGTAAAATATTTTGTTTTGACTTTTACATTTCTATAAATGTATCATAATTGCTTATGTTATTTTCTGAAAACTACAGTACAGTCCAAAAAATGTGTAATGGTGCCTTAGAACTAAAATATTTTGGTCATACTGAAATAGTGATGCTGAAATGACATGCCCTTTTTTTTAAAGAAGTGTCATGATCAGTTGACCTGTTCCTGCAGAAACGGCTTTCCCAAATCCTTCTGAAACAGGTTAATTCCCAGCTGTGGTGGTTAGATCTGTGCAAAGCAAGTGTCTTCTCAGCGTACACTTTAAAAAAAGATCTCCTCCCTCCTCTGCTCTGTGCTTCTAAAGGGCAACTTGTTTTGAATAGTGGCTTCCTCACACCTGAGGCTCCAGGTGAAAAAACAAGTCTGGTTTTAACCTGAATCATCTTGTAGTTTGTAGAGTAGTCTAGGAGAATTGTGAGGAAGGTGTGAGAAAGCAGCTTGGGAAGGCAACTGCAGTGGCAGTGGTTTGCCACGGGCTCTCGGAGTGAGAAGAGAAAATACGTGCGGCCTTGTGTGTTCGTTCAGGGGTTAGACGCTAACTTAGGGAAAGCCTAGAATGCTTAACACACCTAACTGTTCCATTTTTTTTTTTTTTAATCTCACTGTGAGTACTCTTTCAAAATAAAACCCAACTCCCACAAATACCATTTTTATGTTTTCAGCCTTTTCTGGATTAAAGGCACCACACGTGAGCTATTCTGATCTTTTGATACTCCCAAGTCTTCCAGATCTATTAAAAGCCTATTAAAGATTTTTAGTCATTTTCTCAGAGGAGGGATGTCATTTGTCTCGAAGTGTCTCTGATGTACTTTAAAGAAAAAACAAAAAACTTTTCCATTCTGAATGGTTCAGAGACACACAATATTTTAGTGTCATTTTATTGTACCACCCTTGAGTTTCTGCAGCTATAAACTAAAACTCCAAACACAAAACCAAACAAAACCCCTAACCTCCTTTTGTAAATCCTTTGACGTGTATTGATGTACAGTATTTTCTGAAGATCTAAGTGGGTCTCGAAACATACGATTTTTCCCTTTTTTTTATTGTTCTCACTAGTCTTACTCTGCTGCGTCTCGCTTGCTTGGTATTGTATTGAAATGCTACAGATTCTTTCAAAGCACACTAAGCAATTCGAGTTCAAACTGAGTTGAAATACCTTACAGATTGCTGTCACACATCAATGAATGAAATTACTTTCAGTCAGGTTAGGCCAAGGATCTCTAGATACCTAATCTAAGCTTCGTTATTGAAAGCACAAGTATCTGCTGGTCCTATACCCTCCTTCATTTTAATCAGTATCGGGCCTATTGATCCATGCCCAGGGGTTGGACAGTCTATAATTCTGTGGAAACTTTCAGAAGTCCTACAGTCCTAAACCTCAAGAATCAGTTTTTGTTGGTTGTTGTGGAGTTAATGACCTTCCAGGGCGGTGAGATAAGCTAGCCCAGCTGAGCCCCCACTCTGCCCAGAGGAGTAATCCTCCGTTCCTCTACTTCCCCCACCTGCTGATGCTTTCTCCCTGCGTTAGCTGGCCCGGCCCTGCTGCGCCAGGAGAGCTGCTGATGGTGTCGAGAACTAACTTTGCAAAAATAATAGTTTTCAACTAGATCGACATGAAGGAAGGAACAGGAAATGCAGGAATGCCCTTTTTGGGTAGTGCACATGAATCCCTTAAAGATCCATCAGAATTGGCAATACGATATTTTCTGCCCCCTTTTTTTTGTTTTTGTCTGCAAAGAGTGTGACATGATTACGTTGCTGTCACTTGGTTTCCAGTTTGTTCTAATTTTTGTTGGTATTTCAGGAAGATGAGAACGTGGCGGTACATATAATTATGCTGTATAACTTAGATGTTACTTCTGTGTCTTCCTTCAGTATGGATGAATATGCACGTAAATCTTATCCATGCTTGATCTGAGCTTCTCAAGTGTAAGATCAAGTAAGAAAACAGAGATTTGTCCAAGCACATCTGGCAGGATGGGACTCATATTGTAGGCAGTACCTGGTCCTGCTCTCTTTGAAAACCCTCAGAAAATATGTTTTGCGGAAGTTTAAGAGACCTAAAATGTAAATCTGAACAAGGCTTTGTGTAAGTTTAGTGCAAGAAGAAAACCAAAATCTGGATTGGAAAACAATTTCTCATTGTTCTTTAGTTAAATGTTTAAAACCACCACATCTCCTTTCCTACCAAGGTGATTTTTTTTCCTTGTTGATTCTCAGTAAATGCTCCACAAGCAGCACTGGGAACTGACACAAAATGAAATCATACTCTCTGTGTATGTTTTTATTACAAGGTGTGCCAAATACCTTATAAAGAAGCATAATTATAATTTCTGTTTCATTAATGAAGAAACGCAGGTATGACTGCCTAACTCATTTGCTTGAGATCACACAACAAATCAATGATGAAACTACCTACGAGTGTTTTTGTATTCTGGGATCACATTTAAATGTTTCTCCTTTGTAAATGGAAGGAAAAGATGATTTGCTGTGAATTGAAGTATTTTTCAGTTAGTTAAGGAGATGTGGGTTTCAAAACATGCAGGCCTCCCCTAAGCTGAGCTTCATCCATTTGAAATAATCTTTGTTACCACACAAATATATGTCATTCATGCACTTTGCTTTATTTCCATAGAAATAATTGTGGTTTTTATTTTGCTCCTGCTCCAGAGGAGATGGTTTTAGTTTCCTCAGAAACAGGTAGATATTATTTGCATATCTTTAAACATTTTCCCTGAAACAAGACAAAAAAATACAGTGTTGCCATTAAATCTACATGTCTGTCATTGAATTTCCAGGAGCTCTTGATGTCATAGTTCGATGTCTTTGGGTTTGGGTTTTTTTTGGGGGGGGAGGAAAAATTCAATTTAAAATGGCTTTCCTGTAGAAACCAAATAGTTTTTGGAAGGATATTATTTGAAAAACTGGTCTTTTCCCTCTAATAGGGAGAGGAGCGGGGGGATGAAAAATGGAAAGCATTTTCTCTTCCAGCTCCTCCTGTGGTAGGAGGGCAGGAGGAGAAAAGACCGGGAATATGGCTTTATTATTTCTTTTCTGTAAGTTGCGGAATGACTTTTTTTAAAATGAAAGATTCCTGTCCCTCTGAAATACTTTTTCAGTGCAAACAGAGTTTTTATAGTTGGGCTGGTAGATTTATGTACACATTCTCTAGCAATGAACAATATCAAAAAGAGGACTTCAAGATAAAGAAAAAAATTAGACCTTTTCTGGTGTGTCAGTGCATGCAAGGATTCGAAGGCATGCTGAACTGTAAAACTGAAACTTCTCCATGAATTAGACTCAAGTTTTTCCAAATCATAAGCATTGCTTTCCACAGCCTACTAGTATCTTTGAAACCTTCAGTCATATTGGGTTTTTTAATGATTGTCTGTGGTTTGTCATTTGACTTAAAGCCTCTTCCAATGCAAAGATATTTTTAACCAGCACATAATATTCTGTCTCTCTCCCAAAAGTTTTGGCTTTGTCTGGCTAACAATAAGGAAACGAAGGGCAACGATTCAATTAAGCTCACTGAATGGAGTTACTGGCGAAGTGGCAGACTTAACACCGTTGTGCAGTGTTTCTTATGCATCACTCATATACCTGTGTAAACTATAAAATGCTGTCATTTTGTAGATTTAGAATAGATTTGCCATCTAGTCTGATGAAATGGAAAGAATTAGAAAAGCTGCTCAACAACGAGAAGTCAACATTAATGTTGACAATTAACAGTTGGTTCACTTCTTGTGGATTCTACCACAATACGAAAAAAAGCAGCGTCATCCCCAACGTACCACAGTGATAATTTATTTAATATACTACAGATAAATGCTACACTTCAGAAAAGAAAAGTCCACTTTTTTCCAAAATAAGAAAGAAAAGGATCAGAATGAAACCAGTAGGCGTTTTTCCCTATCAGGTAAATCCTGCAGAAATTGTCCTGTTAGCTTGTACCTCACTTTCAGAGACCAGATGTGAGAGCGGTGGCCCCCGGTGGCTTTACCCATCCTCGGAGCCGGGTCTGTGTTGTAGAGCAGTGCCAAGGAACTGGGTAACCTGTGGACAGTAAAGGCACAGAAAGCTACAGGGCTGCAAGCACACCGCCCGCACCGTGCAGCGTCAGAAGCAAACCTCACCTGTTATTTTGTGAGTGCAAAGAAGTGGCTCTAAAGTGCTTGATAAAACAGTTGAGTGTGTATTATTCTATTACAAACTGTTAAATGAGTTTTATATTTCTGTACAGAATGTAGTACAAGAATTTAGAAAAAGCTTGTTTCTTTTTTTTCCCAGCAACTTGCTTTTTTAGTGAAGTGTTGTCCCAGTTTTCAGTAGTAATTCTAGGTATCTTGGGAACAACTATTTTTTTTTTTCTGTTTTAAAAGAACAGGCTAGCAGCACAACTTTTCAAATTGAGAATTATGGGCTTTATTTTCTTGGTTTTGGTGATACCCATAAATGGAATGAGATGTTGTTTAGGATGATTGAATTTGCTCTCCTAGGGTTTTTGAAGTGGGTTGTGTAACTGTATTAGACTTTAATATGCATGTTTATGCCTCTCTAGGTTTGTTTTGGCTGGTGGGATTCTTTAAGAGCAATCATGCTGGGAAATGCAGTTCCTTGGGAAGAGCTGAAAATTGAGAGCATGTGACCAGCTCTGAGAATTATTACAAAGAGCAAGCTGTGCTGGGGGCATGAGCTAATGGGGTATCTGGGGGGAAATACAGTCAGCTGGGGTATAGAAGTTATTTAAGAGAAGCTCTGCTCTAGGAAAGATCTGGTCTCTGCTCCTCTGAAGGTTGCAAAGGTAAGCTAGTGTTTTTGTTAGTTTAACTGGAGTTTGATACCTCTTTTAAAATAATAAAGTGGACCTCAAGGAAAAGGACATAGGCTAACCTGTAATCTGATTGTATCACCCTTTTCTATTGAGGGTGCCTCTGTATACAGGCCTCGGTGTTTCTGTTTCCAGCCTGTACCCACTGCTTGCTTTGAAACCTTCCCCTGTCCTCTGCCAACTCATTTCTCAACACAGCTCTTTCCATGTTGAAGGTGTTTTTCACTGATGTTTTGGGGGAGGATATTGTTAATGCTGTAGAGAGCATATTATTGTCTAATTATAATGGCAAACTAATGTAGTTTCAGTTAATACAGATGTCTAACGCTAGGAAGGTAAGCATGCCAGAAGGTTGGAGGCAGGGAGGGTCATGGTAGCAGAGCTGCAAAGGTAAAATGGCCAATAATGAAAATTGTTAACAGCATCCTTGTCTCTATGATGAACAAAGTGGTCAGAAGAAAAATGACAGCTAAATTCACCATGGTTTTAATGCCATCTCACGCACTGGGGTTTGTTAGTTGGGGGGTTTTTAGGTGTTTTTTTTTTCTCCCCTAGAGGTTGGGGAAGGTCATATCTTCTTTGTCTCTCTGGTCATTTGTTTGGTTAATAGAGTTAATGATGCTGGCTGGCCGCAAGGGAATGCGTAACACAAGAGACATGTACAAGAAAGTAAAAGTCCTAAGCATTGTTGAGATTTCTCATGTAACCCCTGTCTGGTGGGGACTGCCGTTTTCCTTTTAAGAAGCTGAGAATCGATCTGTGGCACAAAAAACTAGACAATTCCCTTGTAAAATGCTCAGAAGTAGTAGCACTCTAAAGTTGTACTTAAGCAAACTTCTAGCTATTTGTATTTGGTCAGAGAGAGCCCAAAAATGCTAAGTCTGAGGTATCTGTACCTGCTGTAAACTATTTTTGAAGTTTATAGGAGAGATGCTTTTCCTGAGCTCCCCGTCGTGCCATGGCACAAGAGCACAGCAGCTTGGCTCTCTTTATGCTTAGAGCCACGATGGCAGCTCAGCTCTCCGCTCAGGCTGGAGCGGTGACTCGGCCCCTTTCTCCCACAGGTGGGTTGCAGGATTCCTGCTGTTAAAATCCATGTTTGGCCCTGCCGGGTGCCTTGAACAAGAAGGCCTGTCCCAAAAGGTAGGTTTGTTAAACCCTGCTGCTGCTTTTCCTTCCTCCTGCTGACCAAGGAGAGGGGCTTGTGGAGATGCGTTAGCTCCCCTCTGCCCGACCACAGCCTTCACAAAGAACCAGAACTTTCTTTGTAAGGTCTGCTTATTTTAACAAAGGTTTTCACTATAGTATGAAACAAGAATTTGGTCCAGCGCATCTGTAAATATGAAACCTTAAATATCCCTCTTAGTATTATATAGTCCTCCAACAAAGACTTGAAAGATTCTTCGTTTTATAAGCCATGTGTTTCTAAAATAAAAGTCGGGGGTTCTCTATGACACAGTTGCCAGCGGAGACCATTAATTGCACACCTCGCGGATCCTTTCCTGCATGATAAAATCAACACAAGAGGTCAGAGAAGCAGCTTGCAGCACAGGAATGCTTGCTATGGGTGCTAAGTGTGTCTTTTAGCCATTTGTGGTGGTCCACAGACCAGGTCATTTTGCTGTGACATTAGCAGCATTTCTAAGAAACGTGGCCACGTCAGAGGTTTTCTGGTGCCAAGCTGGCACCTGGGAGGGTGGAAAAATTAGTACAGCTACTGGCACTACAATCTTTCTAGGGACTCCTCAGGCGGTGCAGCGGAGCTTGCGTTTCTGCTGCAGACAGTCGATCTGCTCTTGCTTACCATCAGCCCCATGCTCCGCGTGGCTGACCCTGGCCGCGAGAGCAGCCGGGGATGTGCCCACGGGGGAGGACGGACACTGCACCCGTGGCTGGTCCGTGTGCAGGCCTCGGGAGGGGACTGGGACATGATCCAGGTCACTATCAGGATTTTACCTAATAGTAAACCACTGCAGATGTGACAGCTCACATGCCTAGAATAACAGTTGGCATCGGTGTTTAGCTACCTTATTTACAACTTTTTTTTTTTGTGTGTTAAATTAGCATTTCCCTTTCCTTCCAGGAACAACCACCACACATCCCTCTGTCCTGATGAAGCCTTTGGGGTGAACAAGCCTGTACGTGGCTGGCTTGAGGCAGGCCAGGGGCAACATCAGCTGCTCTCTGCCGGGCTCCCCTCCTGCCTTGCCTGGGGACCCTTTCCAGAACGGAGTGACAGCTGGTTGCCTGGACTTTGCCTCCCCTTCCGTAGAGTTGTGGTGAGAGAAGGGGTCATCCCCAGGAGCGCAGGTAGCCTGTGCCGGGGGAGCGCGGGTGTTGGGCTTGAAGGTGCACAAAAGGGTGGGAGAGGTGGGTAGTGAAGGAAGGGGAAGATAGCTCCTCCTTGAGAATAAGAGCGGGGCAGGCATATCTAAGCTATGGGATTTGAGGGTGGGGGAAGAGCCGCCGCCCTCAGCCTGAGGGGGGAGGAAGGCGCAGAAGCTCCCTGAGGGGCTGGGGCGGGGAGACCCCGCCGGTTAGGCGGGAGCTCCGCGCTCCCTTCCCCTTCCCCGAGAATCTGCGTTGCGGGGCCGGCGTGAGAAGGCCGGTAGCCCGCGACCCGAGGAGAAGGAGGTGTGCGGCTGGAGGTGGCCCGGCGGAGCCAAGCTCCAAGCCTGCCTGCCCGCCCGCCCGCCTCCCTCCCTCAGG
>VYZW01035604.1:1638-19415 GCA_013401315.1 Balaeniceps rex | reverse complement strand
CACGCTGAGGGGGAGACGGGGGTGGGGGGTGTCCTCCCTCGCAGCTGAGACCCTCTTGCGGGGCGGGAGCGCCTTTCGCTGAGGGCGGCAGCTCCCTTCCGCCGGGGGCGAGGGTGGGGGTCCCCGTCCTGTGGGGAGGGGGCTGCTCGCGTGGGAGGGAAGGGAGTCCCAGGGAGTGGGGAGAGGCCCGGGGGCTGCCTGTGGGGAAGGGGAGGGGTGAGCCCCTGGTCCCCGCTGCCCTAGCCACCCCCCGGGCTCCCTGTGGGCTGCGTGAGGGGGAGCCGCAGAGGGAGGGTAGTGACCCCACCGGCTCCCCTCCTCCTCCAGGCCCCGGGCTCCCCTCGCCCGGAGTGCCCCTTCTCCCCCCACCCGCCTGCCTGCCTGCCCTTCCCCGGCCCTCACCCCTAGCTTTTCTTTTTCTCCCTCCCCAGTCCACTTCGGTGCTAGCTTGCCTTGCTGGATGCAGCCTGAGGAAACGCAGCCTCTTTCCCTGTTGTAGCTGCTCAAAAGAAGTTGCAAATCAACTTTTGCTACTCGGATGCGTGTAGTTTCTCCACATGAAAATATTAAGTGTTTAACAGGGCTGGGAAGCTGGTGGAGCTCTTGGGAACAACTAAAGCATTGGGAAAGCGTGAAAATATTTTTGTGGGAGCTGTACTGATCGTTAAGGCAAATAAATCACTTATTATTATGAATTTTTGTTCTGTCCTCTCTTTTACCATTCTTTTTGTGTCATTCTCGTACCAACAGATTTTGAGAAGAGAGGGAAGAAGGAAGTGTGTCCAATACTGGATCAGTTTCTTTGTCATGTTGCTAAGACTGGAGAGACGATGTAAGTGTGACTTTCTTGGTGATCTTCAGTTGTAGCTATAACACTTCTGTGTTTTAAGTCAGTGAGATGCTACCTGGATTCTCTTTTTTGTCTGTAGATTGCTTCCGTGAGCTAAATAAGCTTGCCTTAGTTCCCATTTAATTTTGGATGGATTAGTTTAGTTTTGTTTGCTGGTAGTTAGTTTTATCTAACGGGGAGACTTTTTGTATAGGCTTTGCTCAGGGATATCTGTCAGGTCTTATTGATCCTGCTCAGTACAGTAAACCTGTTGCTCTTTCTACATTTTATGTGACATTCAGGTTTTTTAAATGGAAAGTTTAGCTCACTGTTGTAATGTCTCTTGTGTACTATTGTACAGTATCTAATGGTATTATTTACATAAAGAGATGAATGGCTTAGATTATTTCTTTCTAGGCTTTGTATACCATGCTGTGTGATAATTGTGTCTAAATGCTTTTGACGAAGAGGGGAGAATCAGTAGGTGCTTTCTGCAGAGGAGACGTGTAGGAACTAACTGGCTGCTCTGAATTTCCGTAGTCGCTCGTTTTTCAGCTCTCACCAGAGTTTCACTTTTCCTGGACTTTCTTTCACAGATCACCCTCGCGGATTTCCATCCGAAGGTGTGAGGTAGCTGGAAGGAGCTGTGTTACATGCTCCTTGGCGGGGATGAGCGCTGGTGCTGCGCTGGGTGACTTCCTTGCGGGATCACTATTTGGCAGGAAGGGGAAAGGCTTCCCTGGGTGCGTTGCTATAGAGTTGCTCACTTTCTGGCTCCCAGGCTGTCTCCTTGTTTTTGAGGCCTAGTGCCAGACTACAGGCTTCAGCAAGAGAGATGTGCTTTTACCAATGTTTTGTTAGCAACCAGTGATCGCAGGGGCTTTGTTTGGGTTTCTAGAATGCCTCTAACTTGTAAGAGGTTTGTAGGTTTTGGTGGGTTTTTTTGTTTGTTTGTTTTTTGGTAGGTTGCTAGTACTGCTTGAATTAATGGTTTTGAAAGAAAAACAAGTTCTGAAATGTACTTTGCTCTCTGAATAGGCGGCTTTGGCTCAGCAGAAATATACAGTTGTAGTGCTTAATATTTTGTTGTAGTGCTTATTTTAGTATGGGCTTACTGTGTTGTGTTTTCTATGTATAATATGTTTAAAATAATTTTCCTGTTCTGAAATATTTCCACAGGCTGTTTTTATTGTTTCTGCCACCATTACATATGTTCCAAAGTAATTTTAAAAAGTGACTGTATAAGGGCAAGTTCTTGGGTAAATTCTTCCCTATGTGAAACTTGGAGAATGAATAAACTCCACTCCTGGTTTTACTTCCATTTGGGAAATATAGATTTTTTTTTTTTTTTAATTATTATTTGAGGGTTACAAACTATAGCTGAAGCCTGAACTGGAATCTGTCATCTGGAACTTCATGCAGACCCTGGCCTTCTGTTTTTCCAGGGTTTTCTTCAGGTCTGTAGCTTTTTTCAACATTCTTAAACCTTTCAGTTGCATTAAATTGTCTTCTAAAAAGTGATGGATGTGAACATCAGAAGTATCTAATATAATCTAGAGACAGATGTGGAAATACTGTTCCATAATGTTTAGTTTGCTTCCCATTATCTACCAAAGTCTGCATTTCTTCATCAAATATGCTTCTGTTTTTACTGATGTGTTATGTATCAATGTACCAGGAAGAAATGAGTAAAAATTAAAATCTCATGGTAAACATTCATGTAAAGATTGGTAATATGCATTATATGTATTTTTAAGCTAGTACAGCTTGACCACTGTGAAAGTGCTCCTGAATACACAAACCTACCAAATAACATGTTCATTCAAAATGAGCTAAATATTCATTATTTCCAGTTATGCAAAAGTAACTTTATTTAATAGAAATCTAAATCACTAATAAATAGATTGCCTTGGAATGAGAAGGTGAAATCTAACATAATAGTTTGTAGTGACATTTTTTAGGATTTTAATGAAGTTCAGAGCTCAGTTTGGGGGGGGAGGATGGTTGTCAGGGGTAATCACACAAATGGTTTGCAGACTTATTTATTGAAAAACAATGGATCTTATTCAGTCATAGCCTGTTCTAAAGTAACAAACAAAAAGTACCCATGCACGTGAGGACCAAGGCAAATAAGGACAAGTGAAATGTGAAGTATTTTTGCTTTGAGTTATTGTTGTTTCTAGGAGAGTGTTACAGTGTTCATGAGGGTTCTCTCAGCTTTTTAACTTACTCTATGATGAATACTGATTTTTTTTTTTTTTTTTTTTGATGATATACTGTGGTGTACATCCTGGGTTAAATGTAAAGTGTTCTCACCCCCCACACCCCATACCTCTTCTGGGCATAGTTGCAGCAGATCTTGTAAACAATTAGTAAACTTAGTTTGAAAGGGTGCTAATGAAGTAAATTAAAATGGCTTTTAAGGTTCTCATCAAAGCATGATCGTGGCATACATAGCTTGTTTAACAGATTGAAGGCACGGGCTGATCTAAGGCCGTTGGGTACCTCCCTGCCCCCATTTGTTTCAATGTGCTTATTCATCTGGGTGAGTTAGGAACAGGTAGATGCAGGTTTAGGTTGGGCTGTAATTTTAGTAGTATTTCTCTTGGCAGCTGTCTTGGCTAATGCAGCCCCTGAGTCGCTATTTCACTTGTGCTTGTTCAACTGTTTACGTAGCTGTATGGTAACCTAGAGCAGGAAGCTGCTCGCAGTTGTAAGTAACCTTCTTTTTGGCAGTACTGTTTTCAGCAAGGTTCAGTTCATTGGTCCAGCTTGTTTTGTCCATGTTAACTGGTACGTCAAACCCCAGCGCAACTGAAGAGGCGGTGTAGGGGAGGAACAAAGGGCGAGAGTTGTATAAGCCAGCACTGCAACTATGATAAGGCTCTTCAGAGTGTGTCTTTATTGTAATTAAAAGTCTTTTTCCTTTACAAGGAAGGTCTGGAATAAAAATGTTGCTAAATTTGGTTACGTTATCAGCATCAACTTCGTTGTGTTATCAGTACCTTGCAGTAAAAGCTTGATCACGCAATCACGTGTGTTAACTTCATCTATTTGAAGTATAAGCTATCTTCTTGTGCAGAGTTAACCATTCACTTAATTGTTTGCGAGATCATGGCCTGCATTTACAAAAGGCAGTCTAAACTTCCTTTATTATAGGTGAACAGAAGCAAAAACTTGATTGCTTGGCTACTTCAAAATATTTTTGTTTCTTAACAGTTGCTATGGTAAGACTTAGCCTTAGGTGAAATATAAAGTTTATGGTTCAACCTTTTTTAATCTTGTGTTGAGTCTTAGGACTTTTTTCTTTTCAGAGGAGTGATGTACTCCTTGATTGACTTGACTTTTTACTAAGATACTAACATGGAATTTCTTTAGTGAGACCAAGTATAGTCAGGGAAGATCATTATAACCTCCTTTTCTCTAGTTTGTAAAAAGATCAGCGTGACTTGCAAAACTGAGTAAAGAGATAAGAAATTTGTTAGTCTTAATATTTTACTGTATTTGAAAGAGTTCTCTAAAAACAGGATATGTTTTTCTGCTTGTTTTTTGCATAAGAATCCATTTATCTATTTTTTTCCCGAAGTAGAAATGGCTTTAAGAGATGGTACAAAAGTCACAGCACTGCAATACTAGAAGTGAAATGCAAAAGTGACATACTTTTTTTGTTGTTGTTCTGAAGAATTCTTAAAGAATGGATATGAAGATCACTTACCAATTGTGATCTTGTGTCTTGTATTTAAAATATGTTTTACCTCTTAGGAAACTGTCTTGGATTTAAAATCACTCTGCCCCTTCAATAGCAAAAATGTTTCTAAACCACTTATTTATGTACTTCACCAAGAAAATCCAATTTGTTGGACTGGAAAGGAAAACTAGAATTTTCCTTTGGTTCTAAACGTGAAAATAAAACTTAGAAAACAAAAGCAATCAAAAGTTTTATGTCAATTTTCTCTGCATTTCCCCCACTCCTGCTCTGGGGCAGGCAACCTATAAAGCACAGTTTTAATGGCTTGCTATAGTGGAAAGTATAATACAGATGCTTACTGACAGCGAAGGAATCCAGAAATAAGTAGTGAAGTACCAAAATCTAGAGAAATACAGTATATAGGCAGATGTGATTAACTGTAAAATAGTTCTACGCTTAAGCTTCAGTAGAGAACACTGGCCTGGCCAGGATGTGATGTATTTATAGCAGTTCTTGCCCTGAATGCAGTGTAAACAGCCATTAAAATGCATTCTGTTTTTATTTCTTTGTGTAGTCAAATGCTTTCCTCAGAGTTTTCCTGGAAGATCTGAAATATTAATTTGCACCTCATCTAAGCCTGAAGACAGAAGTTGTCTCTTCTCTAGTTTCTTTGAGGATCAGCATAAATGCTTTTCTGCAAAGTTTCTTGAATCAAGTTTAATACATGCGATTGTACAGCAAATACGAACATCTGTGGTGTGATCATAGAATAATGCATGCTGGATGGGACCCCTGTACTCAGGGGGAGCTAATTCCAAAGTTAGTTGAGGTTGCTTAGGGCTTTGTGCACCTCTTCTGAAAATCTTCAGTGATGGCAATTCCATAGCCTCTGTTTGGCTCCCTGTTTCGCTGCTTAACCACATGCACTGGGAAGAATGTTTCCCTTGAAGCAACTTGGAGTTTCCCTTGGAGCAACCCGGGGCCACTGCCTCTTACCATCATTTGTGCATCTCTGAAGGGAATTTGTTTCCATCTTGCCTGTACACAATTACCCCTTCAGTGGTGAAAGACAGCAGTTAGATTCCTCCACCATAGCTTTCTGTTTCCCAGAAGACATGCTGCCTTAGCACACAACCCAGGCGGGAAGCTGCAGCTCTGTTAACCATCTTAGCAGCCTTCTGCTCGTCTCACTTTCTGCTCTCTTTTGCATTGCATGACCCCAAACCAGACACGGTATTGCGGCTATGGATTCGTAAGCACCGGATAGAGGGGTATAATCACTTTCTCTGATACTGCAAATGTAACCCAGGGTGCAGGCAGCCTTTGTCACAGCAGGGCCATGCTGACAGATGTTCAGCTTCCAATCTAGCAGCACAGGTGTTGGCCCCGGTATTGAGTTGAGCAACATAATTTGTAACTGGTTGCAGTTAGACTTTGGACCCCACTGGCCATAGCCACTACTGTGTAGGCCTGATGGTCCACTGCGTCTGTCGCCATCTGCCTTCGCTACAAAGATGCTGTGGGAGACTGTGGTGTATGTCTTGCTAAAGCTGAGTTCACAGTGTCTGCTGATCTTCCCTCATTGACAGAGTCATTCGGGTAGATCAGGGACAATTTGCTGTCGGTAAATCATATAACCGTAAGTGTAAGTTACATAACTGGAGTGCTATCAAAGATAATGGCAAAAAGTATTTTTGACCCTTTGATACTGTTTCATGTACCCTGTGTAGCAGTGAACATTTTCTTACTACATTTTTGGAACACTTTTTTGGATCAGTTTAGCTTTTATATTATTTCGTTACAGCAGTGAAATAGTTTGTCAGCCATAGAAAAGATGTGAGTGGAGATATGGTAGCAATGAACATGTATGAGAATAAGTTCCTGTTCTCAGCTTTAGTGTATTAATGATGTATTCTCTTGTATAGTAATTTCCTTTCTTATGTTACAGATATGTGGATTCTTGTAGCCCTATGTCCTTTAGCTTATTTCACATGCTTAAATTTAAGTCTACTTTTTTCTATAAGGTATGTTCTCTCATCTTTTTCAGCTAGCGGTTTTGTTGCTTGACATGTGTATGCTAGTATTTTTTGACTAGTTTGAAAATTTTATTCTGATTTGGAGGCAAGTCATTACCTGGAAATCTTTAGAACTATAGGGGGAATGTAATTCCTTAGATTTTTTTTTTTAAATGAAATAAAGCAATTCTCAAGTTCCTGCCATAATAAACAGGATAGTATTTTCTAAAAGAAGTCTGTGTGCCTTTGTTAGTATAGGCCTCTTCCATTTCCATGTACTCAGTGAAGCAAGAGATGTGAGTAAACTTCCTTGCATCGTTTCCTACTATTATTCCTCACTAACTCCATTCCACTAAGTGTCTGGAATTATTCCCCACTAATTCCCGTTCCACTGACCCTGTGTTTTCTGTCTTGTAATCCACTGATGCCTCCAAAGGACAGAATCTTGGTTGAAAAGCCTGCTGATTTATCTTTGTCAAATATAGTTTAGCTTCCTGGCTTTTTTACCTATATTATAAAAAAATCATATATGTATCAAATGTACAGTTGTAGTACTTCAGAGGAATCAATTGTGATACAGATGAAATCACTTGCTCCTTTAGGAAACACACACTATTTTAGCGTTTTATTTTAAATGCTGCCACTTCATATCTGTTGGGAGTGGGGTTTACAGTATAAAGGTCAAACTTTAACTGCCATTGTAAAATGTGCATGATGAACTGATCCTAATAAACTTCGGTCTCTCTATAGAACACACATGTAAGGAAAGACAGAAGGCAAGCTCCTCGTAGCAATGCTAACTTTTCAGTGTTATCTGACTATTTTAACTGCAGATCTAACTGTGTGCACATGCAGACTTTTCATTTTTAAGTACGTCTCTCTTCCCTGTTGCTATATACAGTCTGTTCTTACAAGCATGCTCCCTGCTAATCTTTTTGCAGACAGTTCACTGTTACTTTGCACAGAAAACCACTCCACCGTTTATTTTGTAGCAGTTAATAGAGTTGCATGTGCTTCTGGTGATCACATTTAGTAGTATTCTGTTGGCATCCTTCTACTCTTCAAGCTCAGCTCTCCTGTATTGGATTGCTTAATTTGATTTTTTTCTCATCCTCAGAGTTTCTGCTGGTTCTTACCTTTACCTCTTAGTAATGTTTCTTTGCAGCTGTAGTGGCTGCCTCAGTATTACCTCTGTCTTTTCCAGTGGGCCTCCAGTCTCCTGTTCCATGGTGGCCTTGCTCGTTTCTGTTTCATTTGAAGTACTTTCCCAGACGTTTGGGTATTGTTCCACTCCATATTACACTTTATTGTAGCAAGGATGCTTTTCTGTTTTGAACTTGTAATTGATGAGCCTTGCTCCCTCTTCCTGTCTACAGATTTTGGGAAGGTTTGTGCTTGATGGCACATGTTGGGGGAGAAGGAAGAAGGCAATGGTGCATGCCGAAGGGAGGATACAAAGCAATCCGGTTATCTTGGGGGGCGGCGTATTATCCGGTTTGTGGATAAACCGGACTGATGGTGCTTTTCCACAAAGCTAGTGTCTGGCAGGTCTCAGTTTTAGAAATAATACNGTGATGATGCAGAAAGACCTAATGCCTGTGTATTAGGTCATTGAGGTAGGGTACGCCTTGTCAGCCCAAGCTTAGTGTGTGTCAGCTGAACTGTCTTGTGTAGAAGCTAATTGGGTGGCTTTTGTTTCCGGTTTTGGAAGGAATTAGTAATAGAAGTGGAATTTACCTGATCTTAGTAGTAATGCTTTCAGACCTGAGTGAAGCCTGTGTTTTTGTGGGACAATGCATGAACTGGCAAGCATAGGAATACAGTGCAAAGTCAATTCAGATCCAGAAGTAGTTGCACAGGGTGCATTTTCCTTAGTCTGGTTTCCCCTGCTTTATTGCTTGATGTAGTAAAGACTTGATAGTATTATCTCAGTGTGGTCTATGGTTCTTCTGAGGTAACCTGTGGATCTCTACGGACTGGTCATTTAACAGCAATAGCTACACTTACTAGATGAGTTACAGCATTTCTTTTGTTTGGTTGGTTATTCTGGTGATACCTGGAACGACTTTGGTGTCCTGTGTTAGTAGATATGTGGAACTTAGTTTGTGTATAGAAGAGGTGATATATTTATATATGCAGTTATCCAGACATTAATTTTATATTACTTGGCGTGATTTTTCTATAGGTAGCTCCTATAGGGATAGTAATTTTAACTTTCTGCAAGTTCAGGAAGACTATTAAATATGCTTCGCTTATTGCATAATACTTTTCTTAACTTTTGACTCCTGGACTTCTGCTATACGGGTTTATTGAGAAAGCGTCATATATTTAATGTTTCTGTATTTTGCCTGCATCGTATTGCGCCTTTGCCTGATGCATTATTTTCTGTGCAATATCTATTGAATGGGATGCACTCTGAATTGTGCTATGGAATGCCTGCAGAATCTCTATTATACAGTGCACAGCATCACTCTTAAAACATGCCTTAGTAAACACTAATCTGTTCAGTCAAATTTTATCCAAAATGGAAATAAGTAAAAGCTAAGAATAATCTACAGAATTGTTCGAGTTGAAATAAAGACGGTTGTCTAAATTTCAACAAAATGTCCAATCATGTTAAAGGTAAATCTGGACTATGTAAGTGGGTTTTGGGAGGTATTTTGACACAGGTGATGCCTATCCACTATTGGCAATCTGTTTGGCTGGTGCTATTCAAATGCAGCTACAGTTATCTTTGGTAGAGCAGATGAATATCAATGTTCTTGGGGCTTGCGTGATTGCAACTTGTGAGAGAAGTTAGATACCTTCCCCTTTCCTGAACTTTTTGTGCTAGTTGCTTAAGCGATTTCTAAGGTTGATATGAATGTCCTTTAATTGAAGTTTAAAGATTAAAAGTGAAATTTCAAGAATATGGTCACTGAAATCATGCCTCTGAAAGAATTATTCCTGGTATAGTTTGTTGTAGTAATAACTGGATCAAAGTCTTGCATTAAATGTTGCAGAAATGTGTAGTAATCTAGTCCTGTATTGTAGATGCACTCTACAGAAATGAGGCAGATGTGGGCTGAGAAAAGAGTTGCTGTACACAAAGTGATTAGTGAGAGTTCTGACCAATTCTGTGTGTTTTATAATTAAGTTATGCAGGAAGTGTTATTTAGAAGCTCGTCAATCAGGTTAAAAAGTACACAAAACTCAAATGATTTTAAGATAATCTAGTGTAAAGAGTGCTAACTAAATTTTTTACGAAGGTAAATGTAATAATTAACACAGAATATTGGTTAAAGAAAAAAAAACCCTCAGAACTAGAGAAATAGAATCTGTTGGGGTAAAGTATCCTGTAAAATATGTGAAAGCAGGAAGATATTAGGTCTGCATATATTGTGGCATAAGTTTAATGTGGTTCCCTGAACTAGTGATTTTTATGCATAATAGGAAGGAAAAAAGGTAACTAAATTGCAAATAAGTGTAGTTGATACTGCTCAGATGGGAAGACTTAGCTAGTATTTGATGCTTATCCAAAAGTCTGTGTTTGTAAGACTTGGAGACCGTTGTAGTTGGTGTGCACTTTATAGGAAAGTCAGTATCTGGGGTGATTATTCTACTTGTAATAAAATTTGAGATTTATAAGAAATGTTATTTGAATAAGTGCATAAATGAAATCATATGAAGAATAAGAGATCAGACTAAGGTGAGAATTTACATATTGGTACACAGTGCAGAAGCACATTAATTGGAATAGTTAGTAAATATGCCAGTTTATTCTTATCAGCCAAAGGTGACTTAAAGTAAATTTTCAAGTGGAAGAGGGAAATTTAATGAAAACACCATCTACTTTTACTTTTGTCTTTATAGATGAGCCGCTGCCAGTGGTTTGTGCAAGTTTTGAAGCCTTTCAGTTACTTTGTGCATATTGCTTTCCACTCTGCTGTAAGGAATTTAATTCTTGAATGAAGAATCTGTTGTAATCTAATTTTTTTGTTCTGTGGTCAGTTTTTGCATTTAAAATAAAATGAAAGGTACTTTAGTTTTAGATAACTGCATTAAGAAACGTACTTTCTTGAAAAATTCTGAGTCCTAGTTCAGATTTTTTTCTTGTTCTGTGGAACAGCTGTATTCTGTTGGAGTCAGCTGAATATTTATTAGCAGAGATCAGAATTAGTCCCTTGATGATTACAGATACTACTTTAATGTCTTCAGCAGCTGTCTGTTTCCATAATGAAGTCTTAATCTTAGTTGTTCCTGGCAATAGCAGTAGTAATTTGCAAGTAGTAGAGAGGTGAACACTCACTGTACTGAAGTAGATGTAGTTCTAATGTATTACAGTTTCCGTGGTTCTGGAATGAGCTCGTCATGGTCACAAGGAGAGCTAAGACTTAATTTGGGCTGACAACAATCAGCAAGTGAAAATGGAAAAACACCTTCTGTGCTTGTGGGAAATACCAGTTTTTCTTCCTTTGAGCTCTTCAATATATTTTTAATTAAAGTGAAAGGTAATGTGAGGTCAAATCCTACTAAAGATAGAACGTGAGAGTGTTTTAATTTTACATGAGTGATCAGGTGAAAGTGAACAGGACGCTCCCCCTGGAACAGTGCTTGCCAGCGTGTTTTCCTAACAGGAGTATACCGTTTACAGCAAAGCACAATGTTCCAGTAAATTCACTGTGCTGTATCACCTAAAGTTTAAAATGTATTGCTCGTTCAGAAACACCGATAAAGAATCTAGCACTCGCTTATGGTTTTAATGTAATGTTAGGTTGAAGGGTTTGTCTGCTTGCCAGAAGCATTTAAGAAACTAGTCTGCATTGATGCACGGGGGATTTTACTGTGTAAATCTGTTGTCATTGTTTGGAATTTCCCGTGTTAATCTGCCCTGTGTGGATGGTGAAAATAGCAACAGTGTGCAAAATGATGACACTAAAACTAATTGCATCAAAATAGTGTTCAAGTAAAGCACAGGAAGTAGGAAAAAAGCTTAAAATTCAATGAATATTTGAAGCAAGAGTGAAATTAAGGAAGGTATGTTCTTTTATCTGGTACATGAGTGCAGCTGCTTAAAGGAGTAGCTCTGCTCTCTACTAGTCACATCACACATCTTAATCTTCCTTATCTGCAGCATTAATTTTGTGGTTAGATGAGTGGTCTGCTTCACCTCCCTGTGTGTGGGATCACAGGAATGCGTGGGAGCAGCAGAGCAGGCTTGCCCCTTTTGGTGTAGACCAGGTATAGGGTTAGGTACGTGGTGGGGCAGCGCCCTCCTACTCTGTGCTGTGATGAAATCCCTGCTGAACTACAGCACAGCTAATCTCCCCATTAATGGGAGTTCAGTGTTGCCAGCTTTCTACCCCAGAATTTTTTGGAGATATTTTTGGAAAAAACTGAAAGCCGTTTCTCTACCATTGAGCACTCCTTGTTAAGAAGCAATCTTTATTATTTATATAATAAATAATGAAATAGCAATTCTGTACAAAACCCAAAATGTCAGATGTCAACAGGTTTGGGGTTTTTTTTGTATGAAAATGCTGGGGATTGTGTTTTACAGGCAGTTCTTAACAAGATTTTTAGTTTGTGCAACCCCTTCTATGTAACTGTGTACTTCCAGGTATCTTTGTTTATACCCAATGAATATATCTGAAATTAGGGTGCACTAAGTAAGGTAAAGATTAAAACACAACAACAACAACAACAAAATAATAGAGGGAGTAGGCTCTATCTACTGTCTTTCCATCCCAAAGAACAGAGATAACCGAGGAAGGAGGTGAGCAAGAGGAAGAGAGTGGCCTTGGTCTCCTTTCCCCCAGAGGACTGCAATCCATCAGTTCCTCTGCACAGCTCTAGCTACTGGCTCTGCTGGAGAGGACCTCTTCCATGTGTGCTCCGGTCACCGTGCGCTGCCAGGGAGTGGGACAGTCAGTCCTGGGCAGGCTCCCAACACCGACTCCCAGGTGCTGCCCTTTCCGCAGCCTTGGGGAAGGGAACCACCCAGGGGCTTCTCATGCCTGGGGATAAGTTCTGTGCAGAGATGGGCCTTTGGTTTGAGAAGTGGCATATTCCATCCAGTCCACAATATTCCTGTTTGGATACATCTTGCATCGAGGCTGTGGAAGAGCACACTGGAGAGTTTGCCACCTTGCACACGGGTTTGAATTGGATATGTGGCTGCTGGGCGCACTTCATTTTCTGTGCCTTTTGACTTTTCAGATAGTTTTGGAGATCCCATTGATAGACCAGAACAGAAAAGGAATTAACTTGTTTCGGATGAAACTTTCTAATTTTGCTTCTGACAGCCTGGGGAAATTACTGTGTCTTAGAGTGTATCTTCATCTTCTATGAGCTCTAGAGCAAGGCACAAAAGAGAGGAAGCAGTTACTAAAGTTGGCACGTTATTTCACTTAAAAATATCACCTGTTTCTTACTAGCAAGTCTCTGTGGGAGTGTAATTTAAGTCAACAATATTTGGGCAGGGGGAGCTAATGTAAGTGACTCGTATCTCTTGTTATGTATTAAGTGAATCCCTCTGAGATTGTCCTCTGGTTCTTTCCTTCTGTGGGCTGAGGATTTTGCCTTAAAATCAGTTTAGCTGAACATGAAGTGTTTGCGTCCTAAATATACTATTTTGTACTTGTTATTTTTTTTATTTCTGCTTGTCAGAGAGCTAGTATTAGGAGAAGGGTGGAGAGGGAAGTGCTCCCTTCTTTTACTAAGTTCTGATGGTTCTTTTATGGCCTGTTCAATGAACAGAATCAATAGTAGATCTACTTTGTTTTCATTTTATGTTCTTTGTGGTATATAGCATCTCTCCAAAACAGATGGCATCCTCTTAAAATTTAAACCAAGTAATTTTGTAAGGAACTTCAACACTGTGAATCTGCAGACATCCCACCAGGACTCCTGGGACTCTTAATGTTTTAAGTACATAGCTAGGTCTCTAGAAGCTTAACATCCCTTCAATATAATGTTTTTCTTAATTAAACCGGTAATCTGTGAAGCAATTCCAGAAAGATTTACGAAATAATTGCAGTACCTTCATTTCAGGAGGTAGCCTTATTTCAGGCACTCTGAATTCTTCCTCCTCCTGTTCTTCAGTTAATTTTAGGTTTTGTCTTGCTTACCTTCCATGGGTCTTATTGAAGTTTGAAACTTAAAATTCTGTAGAGTTTGTCTAAATTGTGTAAGCCGTCATGTCCTACCCTAGGGTTATATCTGATGTTTTAATACAGTTGCCAAAAAGGGAGATGGGTAACTTACCCTGGTTGTCTTCTGCGCTTGTGGAGACTTGCAGTCCAATCTACACTTAAATGTCCAAGTTCTGTGGTAATGTGGTCACTGTGTTGTAGCAAAGCCTTCCGGTGTAGTACTAAATACACAAGGAAGAACTATATCGCTTGTTCAACATGGATAGTTTTTCTTAAAAAACAGTAGGGAAAGCGCTGTGTTTGTATGAAAGGAGGTAGGGATATTTGCATTTACAACTTTGTCTCCTTTCCTTGTTCTAGTTCTCCGAAAGTTAATGTTTTTCTGTGATTCTCCAGATTGCAAGACTTTGCTCTTCATTTCAGGTTCTTAAGTTGCCTTTCGCTATTACTTCTGTTACTTGTTTTTTTAACGTTTGTCAAATCTTGCCCAAACAACTTTGTTAAATGTTTCTGGCTTTTTGCTCTTTTTGATGAAATTTCAAGTCTCCTGAAGTGAATATACCAGGTGGCAAAAGAATCTAACATAAAAACTTGTCCAGTGGCTGGAAGAAAATATCAGTTAATTCTCTGATATACAAAAAAACCTCTCAGTAGTGCAAGCTGTTCACAGAGAGTTCTCCTCTTTCACAATAACCAGTGTGGTAAGGGAGAAAGCTGCTTTCTCAGTTTCATCAGTACATTTTCATATAAACACTTCGAGTAAACAGGAGATAAGGGATTGGGGGGAAGTCTTTTGCACTCTGGGAGTGATAGGATTAGGCTATTTCCATGTAAAATGCAATTTTGTTTTTGATCTTTATGTTTTGGAAAGATGAATTCTGTGCAAATCGTGGTAGTACAGGAGCAATTGTACCTTGCAAGCAACTTTGTGCTAGTAATTCTTCTTTTAAATCAAAGCATAGCATCAGATTACTTGAACTGCTTTCTGTCTAACGTGACCTCTGTCCCTTGTTGAAGAGTGCTGTTTATCAAATAGAATTGGTGGATTTCTAAACTTGGTCGATGTTGTTTGGCAAACTTTGGTTGATCTGTAGTAATGGATTAGTTCCAACAGAAAATCATGTATTTCAAGTACAGGTGTGAGATAGTTTGCTTTTATTAGAGAGCAAAGTTATTCAGGATTGTGTTCTTCCTTGTTTCTGCTCTGGTAATGCTAGGTTATGTCCCTTGTCTAAATGAATCTTTTTTTTTTTAAATTCTTCCTTCCCTGTGCAATGGAGATATTTTTGCTGCCTCATCAGCTTTCAGTGAATGTTATTGTTGTATTCTTTTGACTGTAGAGTTTCCTTATACTCCTTTGTGTCTGTCTTCATAGGGCTTTTTTGTCTTCACTTAGTAATTCTGACCCCATCCTGGGGTTTTGTGTGTTTGTGTGGGGGATTTTTAAAAAATTTTTATTTATTGGTGGGTTTTTTTTGTATAGCCTGTCACTTTATTTAATCCCTGCTTGCTCATTTCATGTCTTCCCCTACCCTTTTTTAGCCTTTTCTCCTGCTGCTTCTCTAATTATATGTAAATATTCTCAAAACTTGATTATGTTTCTCAGATTATTGGCTGTTCGGTCAGGTGCTGTCTGCTTTCCTGGTTTATTTCTGTAAAAACATAACTGAGTATCTTCAAACACTGAAGTCTCTTCCATCCATGTTTCCCTGTTGTGTTTTTTAATTTTTACTTAAATTGGAAGGTCAGGGACTGCATTCTGGTACAATATTATGGTGTTAAACATCTTTTCATACCTTAAAGCACAGTTATTAGCATATATTAAATCTAGGACATAGTATCATCTATTTAATATACAAAGGCCGAACTGTTGGGCTGTGTGTTGGCTTCTGTGCTTTCCTCTGTTGCTTGACTATTAAAGGTGCTTTTTTAAAAATTTTAAATTGTTGAGTTAAACTACCAGCATTTACATTGGTCTTGGGAGATGTGTGGTTGTGCTATGATATATATATCTATACAAGCTATAGTTCTGGAAGTGTGCTGTGGTTCTTCCTTTTCAGCCATTCATTACTGCCTCTGGTGACTTTTTTTCCTTGAGAAGTGCTTTTTTCATAAAACCAGTTTCTTCCTCTCATTTTCTGTATGTCAGAGCAAAACCTTTAGGTTGATTTAAGGGAAGGATGGTGCAGGAGCTGGTGGGAGGGAAGCAGAGGACTCTCTAAGAAAAAATGCCAGCCTATGATGATTTGGAGTATCTGTGAAACTACAGGCTCATTAGCCCAGGGGAGCTGTCTTCGTGCAAGTGTATTTACACAGGATGACCCAGATATTGTAGTGAAAGACGGTTCAGATATACATAAAATGTATATGATTTCAAAATTGTCATTCTCTAGAATGAAAGTACACTGAACCAAAACACTTTAGGATCAACTAATTTTTTGAAGTGTTGTTTCTGAAGGTATTTTTACAGGTCATACAATGTTCATGGAAACTTTTGTGTGTGTGTGAGTGGCTATAAAAGAGCTCTCAAAGTTGCTAGTACAAATTCACAAGTTAGTGTAGTGGACAGGAAAAGCATGGTTTAGAGGACATAAGCGTGCATTTAGAAAAGACCGATTATGTACGATGCTGAGTGGGAAGAGCAAGCATTTATAAACAAGCCTGCTCAGAAAAAAGCATGAATAATATTTTCTCCATGGAATCTCTTCAATTTGGTTTCCTTACAGAGCTTAAAGTGTTAGTTACTTTCCAGTGTATAAAACTTAATGAGGTTGTACCTAAACCCGTGTGGAAGAGTTTTCTTTCACTTCCATTTGGCTCTTGATTTAACTACAGAAGGTATTGACCAAACTTTGCTCATTTTCAGTGTCTCCCATTTTGTAACAAAGCACCTAAAACAGAAGTCTTTCATCCTAATGCTAGAATTGTTCTCGGGGAGCTTGTGGTACATGTGGAAGACTTTTCTTTTCTTGAAAACAGATATTCACCGTTTGTTTATCTCTTCTCACTACTATTGTCTGGCTTTGAGTGACCAGTCTTTCGATGTATGCTGATAACTTAAAATTTCTAGAGGTGTAAATATAGATTGCTTTGCTAATTAGGAGGATATGCCATTTTTAATCTTAATTTTTGTGTTGTATTGGCTGAACAGTTCTAACCATTGTTTATGAATTAAATGGTTTTCTCTGTGGATGTGATGTAAGTGAGTTTCAAGAGTTCAGCTGATACCAACTTCTACATGTCATTTTCATAGACTGGTAAAACAGGAAAGGTAACTTGCCTCTTTTGACACTCACTTTTGATGACTTCCACTGNTTTTTTTTTTTTTTTTTTGGTCAGGAGTGAGTTCATTATTTTAACGATTTCTTTTTTCAGATACACAGCCAGATACTTTTCAATTTTGGAGGTTGATTTGAGTGTAGTCTTTTATAAACAGTTTAAAAAGTGTTCAAACTTTGCAGTACATTGTCACAACTGTAGAGAAGTTTCTTTAACAAATACACATAATTAAGGTTGCTTGAAGTAAGATTCTTTTATATAAATCCTCTATTAATCCACCTTGCGTATTATGTTTCTTTTCTGAGGGCTTGTTCAGAGTTAGCTTAAACTAGAGGCATAGTACACAGCTGTCTAGGAGGTAGACTGTTAGTGTCTGAGAATGTGGTGGTAGATGCTGCTGTTGCTGAGGAAGGGATTGGCTTTGAGGGAAAAGGAAGCAATTGCCGTTCTGGGTGAAAGCAGAAGGAGCAGAAACCTGCTTTCCAGAGCTGCTCCCCCTTGCTTTTGAAGTATTTTCTTCCTCCTGTAGGAATAGTGTGTGGTTCTGCCTCCTTCCTAGCAGCCTGGCAGACACAGAATAAGTAGATGAGGTAGGAAAGAGGGGAGGAGGGACTGCTGCTTACTGGGTTGGTAGGAAAGGCAGGAAGGAGGTAACTGAAGGATGGTGTGCAGAGGTTGGAGAGCCTTCATCCTAGGATAATGACAGAGGAGTTGGGCCGAAAAGAAACAAGTGGCCTGCATTGTAGCCTCCAGAAACCTTCCTCCTTCTTCCTGCCTTCCAGGAATCCACTGTGTTACTGCTGCAGGACTGAGTTTTGCCTACACAGTTGAAG